>JAJIYU010000592.1:0-47614 GCA_030144865.1 Tinospora cordifolia
TAGGTCTTAGGTTCGAATCTCCGCGGAGGCGAAAGAAAACCCCAGGGGGCAGGGGACAGTACCTTGTGAGTGACACGCCATGACGTGGGCCCTACGACGTGGGTAAGAGTCCCGCTAGTATTCCCGGTGGGTGTTACAGAGTGGCACAGTGGATCATAAATAAAAACTTTTAGGTCATAAGATAGAGACTGATAACATGTGAAAATGAAACACTTGTTTGGTCACGACACGAGATCGGGAAGATCCTGTATCTTTGGTTTTTGTGTGGTATGGGACGCATAGGAATCAATGATATAGAGAAATCCTGGACTCGGAGAATGATAGACCATTTATGGTGAGTGATCGGTGGCTTTGGAAGAACTTGTTTTCTTATGCTTGGCTGGTATGGGACAGTCGAGTGTAGTGGAACTTGGGAAGTCGTGGACATCGAGACACTTGTAAAATTGTTTGGGTGTAGTGAAACCTCTAAATGGAAGTCTATGTTGATGGTCAAGGGTGGTATGGGACACTCGAACCCAGAGGTATAGATGGAAGTTTGGAATTTCACTATGGTAGCGTGAATATGTATGATTGTGTGAATGCCTGGTTGTTTTGAATGCATGCTTCATTTATTTGAATTTCATAAAATATGTATGTCACATGTATTGTGATCATGAAACCAAATCTTGTACCCAACAACATTAGAGGATTTTGAAAATCCTCAAAATAGAACTTAGAAGCATAAACTGATAGGCCACGAAATAAATCGAGAACTTAGAAACGTAAATGTAACCTCACATTAGCATGGAAGGAATAGAAACCTAATAAAATAGACACGAGAATTGACTAAAGAAAGGACAACAATCTTCTCAAGTTTGAAAAAATATTTTATGTCTCAAAGGGGTTCAAGCTTCAGACGCAAATGATTTGACACTTCCAAAAAAAGTAATTTCATGGTGGGTAATGATGACCCAAATAACAGATGGCCACCTTGATGATCATTTTATCGCTAGCGAAGACTCATGAAGAAGTATTGCTCTATTTACCAGTGAGTGGTATTATTGGACTGATTCTTTGAGGGGAAATGTTCTTCATTTTAGATAATGAAATCATTCCATTACTTTCAACCCACATAAATACAACTTCTTTGAGATATACGGTTCATACTGAAAAGGTACGAAGTTGGACTAATTTAGAAACCTTGGGCAATTTACTTCATTTACTATTCTAGAAAGGCACGAAGTTGGACAATTCCGTCAACCCAACGTTGATGATCATGTGCCTCAGATTGCCCTACTCAAGATCTTGATGGGATTGAAGAGTTTAGGTTATTGTAGTTTATTTACTTTGTTTTATCCTTAATATCTCTTTCCAACCTCAGTATCTCTTTCCAACACACCATTTCCAGCAATAAAAGCGATAATAATAATAATAATAATGAAAAAAAAAACATTCGATTTCTTAATTTGGTATTTTTTTGAGGAAGATTACACGGAGATCAAAGCACAAAAAAAATATTACAAACTGAGACAAGACCAAAGTTGATATGATAACTTTAGCCTCTCTCAATGAAACAAGCCAAACGATTCTTCTTCTTCTTCTTCTTCTTCTTCTTCTTCTTCTTCCTGCATAAAGAGGGTTGTTGCTACTAATGAGATATATAGTCTCCAAGACCAAGATCTTGACTCGCTGGAAAGAGATCTTCCATGTGTCTACTTTCCAACTTTTGAGGACCAATGCTGAGATCATTAGCTGCTTCATCAATAATATTAACATCGCATGATCATAATAAAGATGATGGTGATGACGATTGCCCACTAGCCCATTACATCCCATGATTCAGCTCTTCTATATACCTGGATGAAAACCCTGCATTATTTGACATCAAATCTGATTCTAATAAAGACCCAGTATTATTTGAAGCATTAAGATCAGATACAAGAATATTGTCAGGGTAACTAGCCATAGTAATAGTAGAAGGATCAAAATCAATGGGATTTGATTTTGAGTTGGAAGATGGCCTTAAGCAACTCTCAGGAATTATGCTCCCCAAGTGCCCAGATCTTGAATCATTGGAGCAAAAGAAGTTATTGATGTTTTTGCTGTCATACAGAATAGACCCATTTGATGAAACAACACCACATGTATCAAAAAAAGATGGAATGGGTGACAACAAAATACTAGCACTACTAACATTAGTAATAGTAGTATTAAAAGTGTTACTACTGGCATCATTGATAGGAAGTGAAAAAAGAGAGAAAAAAGTAGAATTTTGACTATAAAAGAAATTGGTTCTAGCATGGGAGCCCCTCAGGGAGAGAACAACTTTGTCATAAGCAAGAGCAGCTTCAAGGTTAGTAGCAAAAGTTCCAAGGCAGCGTTCAACCTTAGTTTACAAAGCTCTGCAACATATCTTCCCCCAGGCTGCATACTTACACCAAGAAACCTTCCTGACTTCCTTTTACTAGACTCTGTGATGACCTTTTGATCACTAGAGACACTTGTTTGAGTTGTAGTTGTTGCAGGTTGGATTGGAAAAGTTCGCTTGAGAAGACCCACCAGTTTCTTGAATTTTATAGATCTCAGAAATTTCTCTAAGTTTGTTTGAGCTTGATATTGTTGAAGGAGGTGGAGGAGCTTCGGAACACATCAGGTCTGTGACTGAAACTTTTGGTTCTGCTGGAGAGACAGGGGATGAATCAGAAAGAGTAGATCAAGAGGATAAAGGATTCTTACTTTTAAGAGGCGATTCCGACTGGAATTGAGACACCTAAGACTTTCGTGCGAAGAAACTCGCAAGTGAAAGATCATCATCTAAAGAATTCGAGTCGATTTGCACTGGTGGTGGACGAACAGACTTACGAGCCAACGTTTTGAACCTTGACGGCTTCGGCACCAACATGGTGGTAGAGCGCACCAGAGGAGTGGATGAATTACCAGACTCAGATGGCAAGGAAACCATAACAGAGATAAAAAAAAAGAACATTTTTACAGAGCAAGAGTAAAGAGTGATCAAAATAATGAAGGTGCGAATGGGCTGAAAATTTATAAGAGAGGGGGACATAAACAATATTGATATTACTATTATAGTGGCGTTACTATTATTTTGACGTTATTGTCAGCATTATTACTATTTTATCGACACAACCGTCGGCATTGCAGTCAATGACACTGTTTTATCGACGTTATTGTTGGCATTATTACTATTTTATCGGCACAACTGTCGGCATTGCTGTCAACGACACTATTTTATCAACGTCATTGTCGACATTACTACTGTTTCATCAGCTTTATTGTTGGAATTACTACTATTTTATTGGCACACCTATCGGCATTGCTGTCAATGACACTGTTTTCTCGAAGTTATTGTCAGCATTACTACTGTTTTATCAACACTATTGTCGTTATTACTACTATTTTATCGGCACAATTATCGACATTATTATTGATGACATTGTTTCATTGGTGTTATTGTCGGCATTACTGTCGACAGTACTGTTCTATCGACGTTACAGAATATTACTGTGATGTTGGCATTATTGTTAGTATTACTATTTTGTTAGCGACACTGTTACTGTCGGCATTACTTAGTATTACTGTGATGTCGGCATTACTGTTTCATCGGCGACACTGTTACTATTGGCATTACTGGCACTAGGATGCAGTGTTATACTTTTATTCTATCAAGACAATGCACTATGGACTACCACCAACTAGAAACGAAGAGTTCAAAGTTGAACTTCACACTGGAATTGGCCCTACAGATATTTTTTTCAGACAACAGTAAAGAATAAGTATCACCTACCTATTCAATCAATCTAAAGAAACCACTCAGTTCTTAAAGATTAATCTTAAGCTAGATCTCTTCACCCAAAATACCTAACCAACCAACATTGACGTGGATAAGTACAAATTTTGAGGACGAAATTTATTTTAAGGAGGGTAGATTGTAATACCTGAAATTTTGGTGTTGTAATACCCGAAATTAGAATAAAATTTACTGTTCAAATATATGGTTACTGTTCAAAAATACAATCACTATTTTGTCGGTCGCAAATTAAGATTCGGCGGTTATTGTAGCTATAGTAACAAGAACTGTAGCTACAATAACAAACTATTAGCTACTGTTCAGTTTTGTTTTTTTTCTGCCAGAAAAATCTATATAACCCCCCCGCCCAATTTTGAAAATTCATTCCAGTAAGAAAGAAATAGTTTCCTTGCTTACTCTCTTCTCTTCTCTTGTTCTTCGGCTATTCTAGATAGCAAATATAGTAGCAGGAAGGGAAAAATCCCAGTTTTTGCATAGTAGTAGTGAAGATCGACTGTTGAAGCAATTGGAGGGTTCTTCTGATTAAAGCAGTTATAATGATTCTGCTCTGGTCTCTATTTAAGATTGGAGATGTCGTTATTCATTTCAGTACGCATACATAGTCTACTGTTCATATATGCAGTACTGTTCATACGGGTAGTTTACTGTTACTATTTAGCATTGTTTATATATATGGTAATGTTCATATATAAGGTACTACACATATGTACTGTTCATGAACAATTATTAAATCACGTTTTCAAAACGTAGATTCTGAAGATTGATAGGCAAAATATCGGAACAAGGGGAAATAACAACTCAAAGATTGAGCTAGAAGTGATTACTCTACTCTCTAGTATTATTTGAATTTTAATGTTGAATATGTGATGTTTACATTGTTTGAATGCCTAGAAGTATGCAAGAATATTGATTTAATGATTTTCCTTTCTTTTTAATTTATATTGCTTATGATCGTGATGGTATGCTTTGTAGTTGCGTCTTGTACGGTCTTTTACATCAGAAATTGAAAGTCATTGTTTTCATTTTTGAAAATATTGATTTATGATGTCATACTAATGGAATGTCTAAATATTGATGAAATATTTATTATGCTCTGTACACAAAAATAAGATTAAATTAAGATTTCAATCATGTACCGGTCTGGGGACAGACGTCAGTCGTGTGTGTTCCATGTAAAATTAGAACTGGTTGTCAGGATTGACACCAGAG
This sequence comes from Tinospora cordifolia, assembly GCA_030144865.1. Lineage (NCBI taxonomy): Eukaryota > Viridiplantae > Streptophyta > Magnoliopsida > Ranunculales > Menispermaceae > Tinospora > Tinospora cordifolia. The sequence continues at coordinate 5,018 of JAJIYU010000592.1, forward strand.
TGGACTGGGTTTCAAGAATGATCCCACTTCATAGAGAAGGGTTTGAGTTTCAAGATTGATTTCTCTCCCCAGATCTGGAGCATAGAGTTTAACCCTTTTGGTCTAATTAATAACTGTTGATAAATAAATGTTTGAAACGCCTAATGGATGATAAGTGTTTGCATGTTTAGTGTTTGATTTAAATAATGCTATTGATGTACTGTGTATGATCCACTGGGCTCTTGAACTCACCCCACTCATTCTTTTTCAGGTATTTACTGAAGACGTTGCTTTGGCACATGAATGTAAAAAGAAAAATAAACTTTAATTGCTAATTTCAATTGTAAGGCTTGTGATCCATCATATTTGATCATGTCAGATGTTGGTCATTAGGCCAGATAGTATTTGTATTATCAAAAGTTGGATATGGAACCCACAAGATTAATCATAAATTAATGTCTTTAGTTATTGTGTAATCCTAAGATTATTGCTGTTCTATTTCTAAGCAATTGTCTTTTATTTTGTACCTTGGGATATGATCTGGTGCAACTAACATATGTGAGAGATGATGTAAAGAAAAAAAATATTCTCAGTTCTCAGATAGAAAGCAGGATTAACTGCACTCGAAAGTAATGACGTCTCAATCGAGACAGCCACGTCGCCTATGACGTAAGTGACAGATCCGAGAGCTGGGGTGTTGCATTTCTCAATTTCCATCAATTATACATTTATTTTCCAAAAATTGAATATTCTACCCAAAATTTACTTTTTTTTTTCCAAAAATCCCCTTAAGTACACCAAAAATTCAATAATCGTCCTTAAAAATCATGTTTTCTCCAAAAATTACATTTCCTTTATAGTTTAATGTATTCTCTCCTCAAAATTGTATTCCTCAATTATTCGAATTTTCTTCAATAAATGATTTAAAAATTACAGAAAATTAGAAAAATTCATATATTTTCATTAAAAATTTTAGAAAAAACATGAAAATACATGGATCGAACCCATTAATTCAGTGCATCAAATGACATAGATAATACAAGTCAAGGGGCAACACTCATCAACTCAGGATAATGCCGGATCATAAAGTCCTCCCTCTCATAGGTATCTTGTTCAACACCATGGAACTGTCCGCGCATTCGTACCATTGGTATTTCCTTATTGCACAACTTCCTCACAGCTCGATCGATGATGGCCACTAGCATCTCATCGTATGTGCAGTCCTCTCGTAGCTCAATATGCCTCCAATTGATAATACTAGAGGGATCTGGTTGATATTTCATTAACATAGAAACATGGAATACATTACGCACACCCGATAACTGTGGTGGTAATGCTAGCCAATAAGCCACTTGGCTTGTCCTCTCAAGGATCTCAAATGGCCAAATATATCTCGGTGCGAGCTTCCCCGAAATCCTGAAGCATGTTTGCCCCTTGCGAGGCGAAATGCGGAGGAGGATATGGTCACCAATATCAAACTCAAGGACCCATCTTCTATTATCTACATAACTCTTTTGCTGGTCTTAAGCTGCCTTCATATTCTATCGAATCCTCTGTATCTTCTCATTTTGTTCTTGTATAAGGGCAGGACCCAAGATTGCTTTGTTACCAGTCTCAGCCCAATAGGCAGGGGATCTACATGGTCAACCATGTAACACCTCAAATGGCGCCATCTCGATGCTCGACTAGTAAATAAACTCGAACAAACCTAAGTGATCCTCCTAGCTACCACCAAAGTCCAAAATACAAGATCGCAACATGTCCTCAAGAATTTGAATCACACGCTTGGATTGACCATCAGTCTGCGGATGAAATGTTGTGCTAAGGTTCACCTTTGTCCCTAACTGAGCCTTTAATGCTTGCCAAAAACAAGATGTGAACCTAGCATCTCTATCTGACACTGTGAATAAGGGAACCCCATGGAGCCTCATAATCTCTCTAATATAAAGTTGACTCAATCATTCCACAACTATCCAAATAGCATCATGCCTTTACTGTGTATGCGGTAGTCCTGTAACAAAGTCCATAGTAATGTGTTTCCACTTTCAATCTGGTATAGATAAGGGCTATAATGATCCACCGCGTCTCTAATGCTTAGCCTTAACCTATTGGCACGTATCGCATCTCTGAATGAAGGCTGTTATGTCCCATTTCATCCTAGGCCACCAACAAGTGTGTTTAGCGTCTTGGTACATCTTATTGGCACCCGGATGGACAACATATCTCAAGCAGTCTGGCCCTTTGAGCACATTGCGTCTTAGGCTAACATTAGTTGATACCCGCAGCCGTCCTCTAAACCTCAATGCACCTTGTGAATCAAGTGACCACTCCCCACAAGAAGTGTCATCTGCCCAAGCCTTGAACATATCATAGTTCATATCACGAGGCTGTCCCTCCGTGATTTCCTGAATATGGACTAGTTGGGCTGTAATCTGTGCATTGACTTTGGCCTCAGAAGATGACTCATGGATATTTATAATCGTGGCAAAATCAATCATCATCTACTCATGAACCATGTGTCTATCCATGCATGCAGACTCGACCCATTTTCGACTTAAAGCATCAGCTACTACATTAATCTTCCTGGGGTGGTACTCAATAGTGAAGTCATAATCCTTCAACAGCTCCATCCATCGCCTCTGTCTCATGTTCAAATCCTTTTGTGAGAACAAACATCTGAGGCACTTATGATCTGCATAGAACATGAAACACCAGCCATAAAGGTAATGTTGCCATATCTTGAGTGCGAATACTATTTCCACCAGCTTTAGGTCATGTACAGGTTAGTTCCTCTCAAGAACTTTCAACTGTTGTGAGGCGAAAGCAACAACCCTGTCATCCAGCATCAATACACAACCCAAGCCTATCTGCGATGCATTAGTGTTTATAGTCAACTCCCGGTCGGGCTCTGGCAACACTAGTATTGGAGCTGACGTCAATCTCCGCTTAAGCTCAAAAAAGGCACTTCGCACTTGTTAGTCCACACAAATGGAACATCCTTCTTGGTTAGCTTTGTCATCGGAGCTGCAAGCCTCGAGAAGGTTTGGACGAAATGACGATAATAGCTTGTTCAACCCAAGAAGCTGGGGATCTCATTCACTGTGGTAGGTCTCGGCCAGTTGATAATCAACTCAACCTTAGTGGGGTCAACCAAAATACCCTCAGCTCTAACCACGTGCCCAAAAATTGGACCTCTGATAACCAAAACTCGCACTTGCTGAACTTAGCATATAACCTATGGTCCTTCAGGATCTGCAGTGCAATCCTCAAGTGCTCAGCATGTTCTTCCTAAGACCTTGAATAGATCAAGATATCATCGATGAAAATAATCATAAAAGTATTGAGGTATGGCCGAAACAGGATGACTAAGAACTTATAGTGCCCATATCTAGTGCAAAACGCAGTCTTCGACACATCTTCTTTCCTAACTCTCAACTGATGGTACCTATATCTTAGATCAATCTTTGAAAACACCTTGGCACCTCTAAGCTGATCAAATAAGTCATCGATACATGGAAGGGGGTACTTATTCTTGATCATCACTTTGTTCAGTTGCCGGTAGTCGATGCATAAATGGGAGTTCCCATTTTTCTTCTTCACAGACAATACTGGAGCACCACTAGGAGAGATGAAACCCTTGCTCAACAACTCTTCCAGCTGGACTTTCAATTCCTACAACTCTGTAGGTGCCATGCGGTAAGGAGGAATCGATACAAATCATGTCCCTAGAATGATCTCAATAATAAAGTCGATTTCCTACTTAGGGGGCAAATCGAGTAGATCCTCAGGGAACACATCAGGAAAATCTCTAATGCTAGGAATCTCATCAATGCTTGATCGTGAAGGTGCCTCATCTATAGTCATCAAACTGGCTAGAGTATCAATCTCATGCTACGTCACCAATCTGCCATGAGTACTTTGCCTATTTGAAGTTCTCTCTTGAAAGATGATAATGGGTTGGCCTAGAATCTGAAACACAAATTTCTTGGCATAGTAATCCACATGTGCGTGGTACGCTGCCAGCTAATCCATACTGATTACGGCATCAAACTCGAGAAACTCCAATACCCGAACGTCTACCATAGTCTCAAAGTCCCCCACTTTAAGTTTACACCTCTCATATATCATGTTGGGGTAGATGAGTTCTCCAACTGTAGTGCTCAACAAGTAGGAGCCTTAACTGGTCTAAGTCATAGTCTATCTATAACACAACTAGAAATAAAGGACAAGGTAGAATTGTCATCAATTAACACATATATAGATGAATCACAAAGTGAGACAATACCTTCCACCAAGGTTCTCATCGAATCAGGGTCAGGTTGGGTGACGGTCTTTGCTCTGTTTCTAATAACTAGGACCCCTTGTAAGAGTCGGACACTCAACCCTCTTGTGTCCAACCTGTTTGCATTGATAACATGTGAAGGGAGGTCTCTGTCCTCCTTGATAACTCTTGCTCTGTCCACGGCCTTTGCCTCGGGCCCCAAAAAATCTGTCATGTTGCTCTACTGGTGGTTGTGCCTGCATTAGAGTAGCTGCACGTGCAACCACTTTTATGACGGTCGGGCTAGGAGTGTTGCTCGATTGTCCCTCATATAACTCCCTTTCCCTCGACCTCTAATGACGACCACGGCTTTGATAACCCCCAAGCCCACCTCTGTATGATGGTTGAGTCTGTGATATAGCCTGCTGCTATGGCTGTGGTTGAAGAGTGTTGCCAGATACTATATAAATCTTAGGGTGCTCATCTAATCCATCCATCTCATATCGTAGGGCTTCTATTTAGATCTCCTCTAAGGTTCGGTCCCTGGATGCAAAAATTGCCTGCCTAGTAGCAAACCTCAGCCCTCGTTAGTAGAATCTAGCTCTCTTTATCTGATCAATTATCAACCCAGATGCGTAGGCTTCCAACTGTAGGAACCGATGTGTATATTCTCTCACTGTCATGGTCCCCTAATGTAGGCTCAGAAACTCAACCTTCTTACATTCTCGCTCAGTCTCAGGAACGTAAGCCTCAGAAAACAACTCTCTAAACCTATCCTAAGAGGTGATCAGGCCCTCTATGCTCTTCATGGATCGCCACCATCTGGCGGCTTCGCTCTCTACATATGTGCCGAGAATAAGACATGATCTGCTTCTAATAATCTCTAGGTCTCCGCGTTCTTCTCCATGTTGAGTAGCCAATCCTCTGCTGCCTTTAAGCTTATGCTACTTCTGAACCTCTTAGGGCACAAGTCTATGAAACTCTTGCGGAGCTGGGCATAGACTCTCTCATCTCTCCCTCTATTTGAGCTGGGAGTAGCAGGAACCCCTGCTGCCTCAACTGGAGGCTCAACAACTGGTGGTATAAGTGGAGTAGGTTGCACTACTGGCTCAACCCTCTGTCTGTTAGCCTCCAACCTATCAAGTCTCTCCATCGGGAAGGTCGTTTAGACTTGAGCAGGCTCGTTAGAAGTGCTAATCATAGCCTCGAGCCTTTGTACGAGGTCTAGCTCAGGCTAAACTGGAGGTCGTGGTGGTGGTGTCGGCTCCCTAGGCTCGAGTGGAGGTCTGCCCCGCCTGAGTGGTGCTATACCCGACCTAGGTGACATCTCAATCTGCATTTTGAATTAATTTACTGGTTATTTATCCATTTAAAATAGACTCGACTCTAAAAGTTTAGTAGTATTGTACATTCTGTTCAAAATACATTTTATGATTGGTAGTTTCTCTCCTTTGTTTGATGTTTTGTTTACTTTCGTAATTATTCTGATATAGCCCAAGTCCTTCATTTATTAGAGTTTTTCAATTGTCTCGAACCTAGTCTTTGATACCAAACTTGTTGGGGCCCCTTCCCTAGGCTGAAGGGCGGCCAGATCCACATAGTGGCCTGACGAACTCGCTTATCATGGCAAGTTTGCCCGACCACTGTTAAGCCTCTCCAACCTTAACAACAAGTGATATTAGAATAATTGAAAGTCTCAAAAGCAAAATTGAGCAAACATACAAAGAGCGATTATTGTATTACATAGTGTCTTGTACAAAATACACATTTGACCATATATATGTACAAACATGAGAGTGACCTACTTCATACAAAAAGGACCAAAAAAGGAAAAATGGGTTATCAAGGAACTAGAAAATTACCACACCCTTCCCTCTATCGGCCACCGAGGAACCGAAAATATTGGTAGAGTAGGGAACCTAAAATCAATGTGGCTCAGTCTGAATGTTACCCATAACCAACATGCCCAAAATAATGCATGTATGCATGAATAGTAAAATGATGCAGTGTGAATGCATGACATAGTATAAAAGCAGTTATAAACAGTGCAACAGTTATAAAAACACATCTCAAATACATGCTACTCAAAATAGTATTAGGACTAGGGTTCAAATCATCAAATCCAACCCTAAGGTTATCGTTCAAGAGGGTCCTGACTCAGGCGTACTGGCCACTCGAGCGAGTCTTGAGCCAGGGATATTGAACACTCAAGCGGCTCATGAGCTAGGAGAATTACTCGAACACCTTAACCCCGCACTCAGTCCTTGAGTGTCGTGATTCGAGCAGGTTTTGAGGCTGGGCGCATTAATCATATGCCCTAACCCTGACTCGCGACCCTCGAGTCTAATCCTAATCACATCGTGTATCTTGACCCTGACACTTGGCCCTCGTGCCTATGGTCTCATTACCCATGTACATCTAAAAATTTTGAATCAGTTCGATGTATCCCAATCACATGAAACCATTTAAACCATGTCATTTCACACAAGTTTTATTTAAGGAACACAAGTTATGGAAATACCTGAATCAAACTACTCACCTCGGGTCTTGCACATCGATGTCCTGTTGACAACCGACTTAGTCCCATAGTGCTCAGTCAAATTTGCATTATTTAAACTCAATTTTAGTTCTATTTAGGACGTGGCTTTATATCTTATTCCACTGTCCCTAATCGGTCTGATCGACCCAAATTTGATTTGGTCAAATTTGGTCAATCGGTCAAACTTGGTCAACTAGTCAAGCCTAGTCAAAATTTGTCAACATGATTAGATTTGGTCAAATTGGGTCAAATTAGGTCAAAATTGGCCCATTTGGGCTGAAATTCCAACACTTAGCCTAAACTCAAGCTTTTTGCTCTCTTTGCGTAGTGAATTTGTCAAATTTGTTGCGATCAATCCAAATGTTGGATTTATGTGAAATTTTCTAGATTTCATCTACACTTCCCAAACATTCACAAGAATTTTAGATTCTGATTTTTGGATACCATTTTCTAAGGTTTCTAAGTGTGGTAACAGGGACTGTGAAATCCCATATCCCATGTGGCTGGTAGTCAATTGTTGTGTATCAGTTGACCCCATTACCCAATTCAATTTGGGGTGAAATTTGGTACACATAATTCTGACATGTCTAGTGACCACTCCACCAAACTTCAGCTCACAATACCTACTTTTGGTCAGTCAATTGGTCTCCTACATTCTCATTCATGTAACAGATTCTATAATGTTCAAGTTTTCTATGGTTTTTAGGTGCCTAAACATCTCTATTGCTCCATTGATTTGAGACCCTGTCTTACATATTTTGTACACCTTAGTTTCCAAAATATTGATAGTTCAAGTCTTACCCCGAAACAACAAGCAACCATGGCTATAATCATTCTTAAATACACCTTACAACTTAGCACATATCAACAATTCAAAATATTTTTTAAGTATCAAAACCTTATGTGTAACGAGGAAACTTGGCATGGACACAAAACTATGCATATAGAGGCTTAGGTGTTGGGGTTTATACCTTCTTGTAGCATTAGGTGTGAGGTTTAAAATGCCTCAAATTTCAATCCAAACGGCTGTCCTTAGCCACTTAAAATGATGCCTCAAAACTAGTTCTAAGAACTATCTTCTGCTAGAACTATTATAACAATTGATCAACAATCAACTTTAGTGCCTTGCAAAATAGGTTTAAGATTTCAGTTTTTGATTTCCATTACTTGGAGATTAAAGTACACAAGATAAGGAACAAAACAAGGGGTTTTACCTCGAAAATGGACCTGGAATGAGTTATGAATCAATCCCTTGAAGATTGGTTCAACACAGTTTTCAACAAATTTTTAGTTGCAACAATGTCCAACAAAACCTTTTCATGGTCATCTCAGCCTCAAATGGATGGAAATTTTGACCAATGGCTTGTGCAAGATTGTAAAGGGGATTGAGAGCTTTCCAACGAGTCTAAGATCATAGAAAACGAGTTTAGAATGAGGGAGAAACGGATTGTTGAAGGTAGGTTGCAGAAATTGAAAATAAAAATTTGCTCCAGAGTTGAGGTTTGTTGCATATTGAGGTGTCCTTGCATGGTCAAAGGGAGTGCCATATGGCCACCCACGTGGCTCATGAGCTACCATGCAAGGTTCTTTGTTATCTCCATGTATTGGCTTGGTCAGGAGTGTGATTGGATCAACAAATCCATGGTTCAAAATCATGGGTCTTGTTGGTTTCTCAGATGAAAATTGGCTAAAATTCGCTGGAAAAATTGAGCAAAAATCAAAGGAGGAGAAGTTGGGGCATGTGGCGGGCCAAAACCCTCATTTAGTTTGGCAGGCACGCATACGCAGGCCATTTGGCACGAGCCTGGGCCTATGTTAATGGCCCGAACCGCACGGGCTGAGCCTATGCAATTGCTTTTAGCCCGCACGAGCTAAGCCTGTGCACCAAAAATCCATGATATTTAGTTTTTTAGTTTTTAGTTTTTTGTTTTGTTTCCTTTTCTTATACATATATATACTCTCTTTTTTTATTATTTGATTCATCCTCTTAATCCTTCACCAATTATCATCAAAATCTTCATTATTCTCAATTTCCATCGTTTATACATTTATTTTCTAGAAATTGAATATTTTACCCAACATTTGTATTTTTCTCCCAAAAATTTTCTTAATTACACCAAAAGTTCAATAATCATCACAAAAAATCATGTTTTCTCCAAAAATTACGTTTTCTTTGTAATTTAATATATTCTTTTCTCAAAATTATTCCTCAATTATTTTAATTTTCTTCAATAAATGATTTAAAAATTAGAAAAAATTAGAAAAATTCATGTATTTTCATTGAAAATTTCAGAAAACACGTGAAAATACATGGATCGAACCCATTAATTCAATACATCAAAATATTAGTCGTTACAACTTCCCCATTAATTTAGTTTATCAAATGACGTAGATAATTCAAGTTAAGGAGCAACACTCATCAACTCATGATAGTGCCGGGTAGTCAAGTCCTCACTCCCAAATATCCTGCTCAACACCATGAAACTGTCAGCACACTCGTACCATTGGTATTTCCTTGTTGCGCAACTTCCTCATAGTTCGATCGATGATGGCCACCGGCATCTCATCGTATGTATTGTCCTTTCACAACTTAATATGCCGCAAGTCGATAATATGCGAGGGATTGGGGTGATATTTTCTCAACATAGAAACATGGAATATATTATGCAAACCCGATAACTGTGTTGGTAATGCTAGCCGATAAGCCACAGGACCTAATGTTTCAAGGATCTCAAAAGGCCCAATATAGTTTAGTGCGAGCTTCCCTGAAATCCCGAAGTGTGTTTTCTCCTTACAAAGTGAAATGCAAAGGAGGACATGGTCACCAATATCAAACTCAAGGACCCTTCTTCAGTTATCTGCATAACTCTTATGCTGATCCTCTGCTTCCATATTCTATCGAATCCTCTGAATCTTCTCATTCTACTCCTGTGTGAAGGTGGGGCCCAAGAATGCTCTATCACCAGTCTCTACCCAACAGGCAGGGGATCTGCATGGTCGACTATATAATGCCTCAAATGGGGCCATCGTGATGCTCGACTGGTAGCTGTTATTATAGGCAGACTCGCACAAGGCTAAGTGAGCCTCCCAGCTACCAACAAGGTCCAAAATACAATATCACAGCATGTTTTGAAGAATCTAAATCACACGCTCGGACTGACCATCAATCTGCAGATGGAATGTTATGCTAAGGTTTACCTTCGTCCCCAACTTAGCCTGTAATACCTGTGAAAAGCAGGATGTGAACCTAGCGTTTTCGTCTGACACTATGGATAAGGAAACCCCATGGAGCCTCATAATCTTTCTAATATAAAGTCAGCTAAATCATTCCATTGAATCCTTGCTATACATAGGAAGAAAGTGGGTAGACTACGTCAAACAATCCACAACTACCCAGATAGCATCATGCCTTCGCTGTGTACGGGGTAGTTCTGTAATGAAGTCCATAGTAATGTGTTTCCACTTCTACATTGATATAGATAAGGGTTGTAAGGATCCACTAGGTCTCTGATGCTCAGCCTTAACTTGCTTGCATGTATCACATCTCTGAATAAAGGTTGCTATGTCCCGTTTTATCCTAGGCCACCAATATGTGCGTTTAGCGTCTTGGTACATCTTATTGGCACCCAAATGGACAATATATCTCAAGCGGTGTAGTTTCCCAAGCACACTGTATCTTAGGCTAGCATCATCTGGTACCCATAGTCGTCCCGTGAGCCTCAGTGTACCCTGTGAATCAAATGACACTCCCCACGAGAAGTGTTATCTGCCCAAGCCCTGAATGTATCATAGTCCATATCACGAAGCTGTCCCTATGTGATCTCCTAAACCTAGATTGGTTGGGCTATAATCTGTGCACTACCTCTTGCCTCAAAAGATGACTCATGGTTACTCATAATTGTGGCAAAATTAATCAACATCTACTTATGAGCCATGTGTCTAGCAATGCATATAGTCTTGACCTGTTTTTGACTTAAAACATTAGCTACTACATTAACCTTCCCTGGGTGGTACTTAATAGTGAAGTCATAATCCTTCAACAACTCCATCCACCGCCTCTGTCTCATATTCAAATGGTTCCGTGAGAACAAATATATGAGGCTCTTTTGATTTGAACAGAACATGAAACACTCACCAAAAGGTAATGTCATTGTATCTTGAGTGCGAATACTTCTGCTGCCAGCTCTAGGTCATGTACAGGGCAGTTCCTCTCAAGAACTTTCAACTGTCGTGAGGCGAAAGCAACAACCCTGAGAACAAATATGTGAGGCTCTTTTGATTTGAATAGAGCATGAAACGCTCACCAAAAGGTAATGTTATCGTGTCTTGAGTGCAAATACTACTGCCGCCAGCTCTAGGTCATGTACAGGGCAGTTCCTCTCAAGAACTTTCAATTGTCATGAGGCGAAAGCAAACCCCCTATCATCCTGCATCAATACACAGCCCAGACCTTTCTTTGATGTGTCAGTGTTTATAATCAACTCCGGGCTGGGCTTTGGCAACACTAGTACTATAGCCGATGTCAATCTTCGCTTAAGCTCAAGAAAGACATCTTCGCACTCGTTAATCTAAGCAAATGGAACATCCTTCTTGGTTAGCTTAGTCATTGGAGTTGCAATCCTCGAGAAGTTCTGGACGAAATGGCGTTAATAGCCTACTAAACCCAAGAAGATGTGGATCTCAGTTCAGCTAATAATCGCCTTAACCTTAGTGGGGTCAACAGAAATACCTTGAGCTCTAATCATGTGACCCAAAAATTAGAATTTTGATAACCAAAACTCACACTTGCTGAACTTAGCATATAATCTATGCTCCTTCACGGTCTGCAGTGCGATCCTCAAGTGCTCTGCATGCTCCTCTCGTGACTTCGAATAGATCAAGATATCATCGATGAAAATAATCACAAAGATTTTGAGGTATGGCCGAAACACCCTCTGTATAAGGTCCATAAATATAACTGGGGCATTTGTTATGCCAAACAACATGACTAAGAACTCACAAAGCCCATATCTAGTACAGAACATAGTCTTCGACACATCTTCTTCCCTAACTCTCAGCTGATGGTACTCGGATCTTAGATCAATCTTTAAAAACACCTTGGCACCTCTAAGCTAATCAAATAAGTTGTCGATACGTAGAAGGGGGTACTTATTCTTGATTGTCACCTTGTTTAGCAACCGGTAGTTGATGCATAAATGGAGGCTCCTGTCCTTCTTATTTACAAACAATACGGGAGCACCCTAAGATGACACACTAGGAGAGATGAAACCCTTGTTCAACAACTCTTCCAGTTGGACCTTCAAATCTTGCAACTCCATAGGTGCAATGCGGTAAGGAGGAATCGATATAGGCCGTGTCCCTAGAATGATCTTGACAATAAAGTCGATCTCCCGCTTAAGGGGTAAGCCGGGTAGATCCTCAGGGAACACATCAGGGAAGTCTTGGACGATAGGAATCTCATCAATCTCGATTGTGAAGGTGCCTCATCTATGGTTGTCAAACTGGCTAGAATATCAATCTTGTGTCGTGTCACCAACTTGCCATGAGTATTCTACCTATTTGAAGCTCTCCCCTAAAAGATGACAGTAGGTTGGCCTGGAATCTGAAACGCAACCCTCTTGGTGTAGCCATCCACATGTGCGTGGTATGCAACCAACCAATCCATATAGAGTATGGCATCAAACTCGAGAAACTCCAACATCTGAAGGTTTACCATAGTCTCAAAAGTCCCCCATCCTAGGTACAAACTTCTCACATATCATGTTGGGGTAGATGCATTCTCCAGCTGTAGTGCTCAACATCAACCAAGTAAGAGCCCTAACTGGTCTAAGTCCCAATTCATCTATGACAAAACCAGAAATAAAGAACAAGGTATAACCAACATCAATCAACACATATACAAATGAATCACAAAGTGAGATAGTACCTTCTACCAAGGTCCTCATCGAATTAGGGTCAGGCTAGGTGACGATCTGTGATCAGCCTCTAATAACCAGGGCAGAAGAATTAGGAAACCTTGTAAGAGTTGGACATTCAGCCTTCTGGTGTCCAATTGGTTTACACTGATAACATATGAAGGGCGGTCTCTATCCTCCTTGATAATTCTGGCTCTGTCCACGGCCTCAACCACGGCCTATGCTTCGGGCCCTAGAAAATGTGTTATACTGTTCGACTAGTGGCTGTGCCTGCACATGAGTGGCTATAAGTGCAATTTCCTTTGTGGTGGTCTGGTTAGGAGTGCTACTCGACTGTCCCTCATAGAACTTCCTCTTTCTCGGCCTCTGATGATGACCACAGCCTCGATAACCCCCAGGCCCACCTCTATATGATGGTTGAGCCCGCGATGCAGCCTGCCGCTGTGGCTGTGGTTGAGGAAAGCTACCAGATACTATAAAAATCTTAGGGCGCTCATCGAATCCATCCATCTTGATCTCCTCTAAGGTCTGCACCCTAGATGTGGAAGTCGCTTGCTTGATAGCGACCCTCAGCCCTCGTCTATAGAATCCAGCCCCCTCTCTCTAATTAGCTATCAACCTAGGTGCATAAGCCTCCAATTGTAGGAGCTGATGTGTATACTCTCTCACTGTTATGGCCCCCTGACGTAGGCTTAGAAACTCAAACTTCTTATATTCCTGCTCAATCTTAAGAATATAAGCCTCAAGAAACAACTCTCTAAACCTAGCCCAAGAGGCAATTGGGCCCTCTATGCTCTCATGGATCGCCACCATCTGATGGCCACTTTAACACCCCAATTTTCAATCGGACCTCCTGTCACGTGTTATCTCACGTGTGGATCATCGCCCGATGAAAATTAAGATGTTACTAAAATTTTCCTCTCTCAATATATTCACCAGATTTCTCAATATAAACCATAAAGACTACAGTGGAACTACTTTAAAATTTGTATCAAAATAGAAATGTTAAATATACAATCTCGTTCACTAATCTAATTAACTGAAATTAAAATCAAATAAATACATGAAAATCACTTCAGAAGAATTAAACAAAATATCACCTATCCCGAACTCCCTCCCCAATGAGGTGTCTAATTAAAGTGCAAGTCTTCAGATGTAAGTTACATATTCTACGTCCATGTGTACCTGAAAATAAAGTGGAAGTGAGCTCGAAACCCAGTTGATCGTTCCTACACATCACATGCATTATACAGACCCAATCTTAAACATTACAAACACTTTCAAACATTAGGCGTTTCAAACATTTATTTGTTTTAGTTGTAATCTAAGACCGAAAGAGGATTGAGATGCCTCTTGGTATTCCCTGTGATCCAATCTAATCTCAGAGGGTTCCAATAACTGTCTAAAATCAATCGACACTCACATCACATCCTAAGAGAGAGTACTTACTGCAGCATCGTACCATCTCCCAAAGACTTCGAGCTATCACAGTCAGCTCCGATTGGAAATACCTATGATCTGCCTTGTGGCTCGTCAATCTCAAACGGTGACATATAGGAGATGCCACCTCGATCCGCTTTAGGCTCAACAATCGCATCGGTACGTGGATTCTTAATAAACTATCGTCTTATTTTAGTTTTACAAACAATCTCAAATACATCAAGCATCACATAATACACAAAAATAAACCAAACAATGCATACAAACGAACATGATAAAGTGTATGAGTAAGCAATAGGGTCTAGATATATATTTTTCTAGTCATGCATGCTATAATCGAGTAAATTTAAGGGTAAGCTTTTATATTCAATCGTGTCATGAACTGATTATGCATTAGTCTGAATAATTCATTATACATCAAACATCATTCAAATAAACCAAACAAGTTCAATCAATTTCCTAATAAGATTCTAATAACCTAGAACTATTCAAACAAGTGCTTTGAATTTTAAATCTATATAATACATATGAGCAAGGAAGTCACGCCTACCTAATTTCACCGATCTTCAAGGCCCCTTGCTTTCCTTTGAGTAGCTCCATACTATAAAATGTACAAACCTGAAATTTACCACTTAACATTTTTATTCTCAATTTAAGTGATTTCTATTTTAATTAGGAAGTCTAAATATCAAGTTTCCACTAATTTAAGATTATTCTTAATTCCTAAAATTTTGTATATTCTAATTAATATAGTTTCTTAGTCCATTGAATCTCCTTAATTTGAATTTAAAACTTTAATAATTTACTTGTAAGCTTGTTCATAAAATTAGATTTCTAATAACAGAATCTTCGCAATTCAAATAATTTATTAATATCATAATTAATTTAGTTACGAACAAAATAAGACTTCTAGATATTCTAAGTTTAGTTTCACGACTGAAGATTTTATTATTTTCTTATAAAAGATTTTAAACTCCTAAGGTTTATTATTATTATTATTATTTCATGTTTTTAACTAATTTAATTTCTTAAATTTTAAACTAATCCTGATTTAAATATTTTATTAATTTAATTTTACAAATTCAATTAATCCTCATCTTCAATAATTAATAAATAATCTCATATTAAATTTATTTAATTTGAATTATTAAATAAATTTTTTAAACTAGTTTTCGCAATTGATTTATTCAATTTTTGGTTGCCTCTAATTTCTAAATTTCTAATTTCATTTTGTTTTCATATCTAAAATCATTTAAAATAATTTTTCGTATTATCTAAACTTAAAAGTCCGAAATTTATCTCGCGTCATCCTCTTTGGGCAATCATGACGGCAATGTGTCGATAGTGTATCACAGTCAAAAATCCATCCATGCCCAAATTTCTGCGTCACCAACACACACACAATCATGTCCAGTAGTTTAATTTCCTCTCTCTTTATTCTTTGTCCTTGCTTATCAACACAATGTCTAACGGTCTGGTTCATTGTATTCTTGTATGTTCCCTAATAGGTCGTTTCATGCATAATAGACTAGCTAATTCTCAAATGTTGATTTTCTGACCTTAGATCGATTCTGAAGTAACGGTGGCTTCTCCAAATGATCGCATGGGTCACTTTAGTAGGGAATACTTATCTTTCACGATTGGGTGATCCATTCTAAGGTATACAAATCGTTTCGAATCTTAGGGTATTCTCAGCATCTAACTTGAAGTCAGTATACCTGTCCTATTTAATTTCCTCTATTAAGCTTGTGACTCAGTTGTCTTGCCTTTTGTTCATCCCTGATTTGATGCAACAGGTCCGATGGCAGGACTTGCTATAGAGATAGGCTTGTATTTCATTTAGGGTCATACCTAGCCCTAAGTTCTCAATCCATCTGAGGGTAAAAGTTTATTTGTCACTTCCCGCCATATGACAGGTTCTAGGGTTACTACTCACACTTTCTATTCCCACACTTTCCATTTTGGGATATTCAAAATGTAACGACAAGAGTTCTTAAGGAAAATATTTCATTAATAGAGATAATTGGTACAAAACCTTAATTGAACTCAAAATTCATAAATGCTAACATTTAGCAATCTAAAGGTCTCCCTACTACTACTAATATTCAAAATTTAGTTCATTTGTCCTAATATTGGACTATGAGGGTTTCTACTGAGGGTCTTGATCTTCCAGAGCCAACATTTTAGCTTGGTTCTCACCATAATCCTTATTGTCTTGAGGCTAAGGAGCTTGGGTGGGTATAGTCGGGCAGTTTCTTGCCAAATGACCCTTCTGTCTGCACACATAGAACAGTTTCTGCTTCCTCACCTATTCTTTTAGTTCATCTTCAATTTGGTGAGTTCGTTTCTTGCCTTCCTTTCCTATCTTTTGATCATTTTGTGATTTCTTGTTTTTATTCCTTGCAGAACATTTGAAGTGGATACCCTTTTTGATTGAATTAATCTCAACTGTCGTTCCTTTGGGCATGGTTAGTCTTAAAGGTATAACTAGTTCATTAATTCCCATTCTTAGTTCATTCTGAACCTCAGGCTGTGACTGTAGAGTCCTCATCACTTGCTCGACCGCCTGTCGAGTGATTTCTGCTATTATCTCTGGTGATAGGACGGAAGTTGCTAACACCTCTACCCTTTGGTCACTCTGATCAGGTGAATTGGTGTCTTCTTGGATTCCTTCCATTATCTACAAGCCAAAGCCACTTTAGTATCCTATCATAGTAGTTTCAAATAGAACATTCATTTAGGGTACTCACCCATCTTTTCTTATCTTCGGGATACTAAGTGCTTTTCCAGACTTGAGAAATGGTCATCTTTTCTACATCGTATGTTGTATTCGCTTCCTCAAGTTTTCGTTTCATTCATGCTACCATGACTCTAGATTCATGTCTCTAGGTTCTCGATTTGTTCAGTGGCCTAAAGGTTTTTCTTCTAGGTTCTTTTCATGCATGGGTACAGGATTTGGTCTCAAAGCAAATAAACATTACAGCATGCATATTACACAATCACACAATCACGCTAGCACAGCAAGGTCCCAAGCTTCCACCTAAGCTTTCAGGTTCAAGTGTCCCATACTACTCTACCCCTTCCACTTAGGCTTTCACTCAGAACAGAGCTGCACCCAAACAATTTCGCAAATGTCTCGATAACTAAGGTTCCCGAGCCCACTATATTCCATTGTCCCATACCAGTGAGCATAAAAAACCCGTTCTGCCAAAGTTACCGATCATTCATCACACATGGTCCATCATTCTCCAAGTCCGAGCTTCCTCCATACCCCTGAATTCCTATGCATCCCATACTACATAGAAACCGAAAGGTACAAAAGCTTCTCGGTCTTGTGTCCTAATCAAACAATTTTCTGTTTTCACACATGTTCTCGTCTCTAGCCCATGCCCTAGATATTTATGCTTTTGATCCATTGTACGACCTGTGGCTACACCACGTTCCTACCTAGGGTCTTTCTCTGGACGTAGGGTTCAATCTGGTTGACTCAAAACCTCTGTGTAGTCAATATACCATATTAGGCATCTTTTCGACTTCTATTCACTTTCTTGCCCTAATTTTTCACCTTCTAGTTTTTTATTATAGAAAATAAGAGTGTTCTTCAACTCTGACTACTCATATAAGCTGGTGGGACAACCTCCAGATCGGGCGGCAAGACCGAGGTCTGCAAAGTAACTGCGCTTTCTAGGGCGAGATAACCCACCTCCCTTTCAATGTTTAGCTTTACTCGGGACAAGGCTTACCCACTATCAGCTCAACTTCTAGTCTTTGCATAAAAAAAAAACCTTTGAAAACATATCTTTCCTTTTTGAAAATACTTTCTAAAACGTTTTTCAATTTTCAAAAAATAGAAGGTAGGGTACTTAATTTCAATTTAATTCAATGTGAAACCCTAATTTGAGTTTCTAATTCTTTGTCAAGCAACTAATGTTTGACTTTCTATTTTCTATCATAATCAACACATGTTTAGGCTTAACTTTCTATTTTTAGCCCAAGGTACCTAAAGCCTAGGCTTTGATACCACCTTTGTAACATCCCAACCCCTGTATCTTTATGTATTGGACACAACCACCATTCTCTTGACGGTGGACTAAACCAAATGGCGGGTCAGGCCAGTGTTACCTTTACAAGTACACAACTTGCATCACTTTCTATTTCAATTATTTCATGCCTTGATCGTATTTAATAGTACATGACTTAAATTTAGGAATTTAATAAGGCAATAATAAAAGAAATAACTGAAATTCATAACTCAATTAACTAAATAAAATTGAGTACATAATTTGATTAAAAAATTATTACAGCAGAAGTCTTAAAACTTGGGGAACATGCCCTTACATAAAAAATAAAAAAAAAACATTTTTAATAAAAAGAACCCAACTAATTTTTATGGTATCCATGTGAATCAATAACCTGAAAAATAGAATGAATGGTGAGCACATAGCCCAGTGGATCTTTCTAAACATCTAAATCATTATTTTAATTCAAACAAACCAAACATATCAAACACTTTTGTACATTAGGCGATTCAAACAAATTTCTTGTTTATGGTAGACATTCGAACCGAAAGAGTTTAATCTCTATATTTCACATCGTAGGGAGAGAGAATGACAAACGAAAACTCAAACCCCAATGTTTATGAAGTGTGATCACTCTTGAAAACCCAGTTCAAAATCATCAATGGTAAACCGGCGAGCCGGGTTAGGAGGTGGAACACACATGATGTCACTATGCAGTCCATCATCGCGCCGGTACGTGAATTGAATCATTATTTTATCTTTTTTAGTGATAAAACACACAATATAGGATTAAACCATCGATGCAACATATACAAAACATGAATCATTAAATGCATCAGTATTCTTAATTTCTAAACATGCATAACATGTATATTCATGACACATCAAATAAATAAAGTATGCATATTAAATCATATATTCAATCAATCATCTTCAAAACATCATCACACATGCAAGACTTATTCAAATTAAAATAAAGAAGTAGAAATTAGAAGTCACTTCTACCTTAAAAATGTCTCTTCTGTACGCCTCTAAAATTCGGCAGAATTCCATTATTTCAAGGTTTCCAAACACTCAAGAACTCTCAAGAACACTCAAGAACACTGAAGAACTGAAGGGATTCCCAAGAAGAAGGCTTAGAGAACAAGATGACAATTCAACTCTTGTTTTTTGGGATGAGATGAATTGTGAGCATGGGGGTGTTTATATAGAGTTCAAAAGGGTAGAGAATGGCAATTTTGGGGTGTCATCTTGTAGGAAACTTGCCAATTCTTCAAAATTTCGTGCTCCCTAAGCATAAGAGATTAGCAAGAAATTTTTTGAAAATTTTTGGGAATTTAGAAATTGATTTTTCAAATTTTTGGAGTATTTAATCGATTTTTTTTGGATTTTTCGGATATTAATCTCGGAATAGCATATCGGAGCCGTCGAATTTTCCTCGTATCACGCATACGTACTCGGATAGAGCGGATTGCATCTGGACCATTAGATTTTCCTCAGGTTTCGCATGCAAATCTTGAATTTATCCGTTCCACAAATCTCAACGCTCGGATCGTCCTCGAGCGCATCACTCAATTCGCGATCCACGGATCACTACTTTCTGGACTGTCGGATGATCATCGGATGCTGCATGCGGATCTTGATTGCGATCAACGAATCTCGTCCAGGCCATGGAATGATCCTCGATGGTTGTGCATTCACGATCTTCGACTGCACTTTTGATCTGGCCCATCTGATCTTCCTCGACTATTGTGTGCGGTCCGATTTCGTGATTAACGTTTTGCGCCTGTGATCTGGATTATTGGATTGAAACGATCGATCGTGAGTTGTTTGATCTTAATGATTCGATGCATCCGGGCGTTGTTTTGGTTTTGATCTGAGCCGTTGGATTGCAGATCGTGATGATTACTCGATCCTGGCCATTGGATGCAGTTTCTATTTTCAAAATCAACTTCTAAAGCTTCTATTATCTGAGTTTTGACAATTATCAACCCAATTTCACATTCTAATTTGTGTAAACATTGATTTTTGCACAAATCATGCTATTTTAGGGACTTACTAATATTTTTCCCTTTCTAATTATGTAATATTGAATTTATTAGATGTTTTTTTTCTATTTCTCTAATATATTTAATGTCAATAATTAAATAATCTATATTTTCATTTTTATGTATTTTTTATTTATTTCATATTTTATTTTTATATAATAATTTATGTAATTATAAATTAATATTTACATAATGTTTGATTTATTTTTAATAAATGCACGTATACTACAATTTTCATTTAATTATCAAATTAAGGTCTTATTTGTTTAATTTATATTATATCTCCAATATATTTTATTTTTCATGTGCCAACCCACAATTTGTACCCAAAAATTTCTTAAAGTCTTTGAAATTAATTTCCTTAACTTATTTTATTTATTTTAAATTTTTTTGACAAAATTCTGGGGTATTACACAATATACATGTTTATATATAGATATATCAATCAGTTTCTATATAAATACATAAATATATAATTAGATTTTATAAGTCAGCTTGTATATATTACACTCCCCAACCCACCCACAAATGGTTGTTATTTCATACATAATTATACATATATGACTTTAAAAGATATTTACATATTTATATTGAAATGAAATCAGTTTCTGAATATCCTTATATATATATATATATATATATATATAAAAAAAAAAACTGTCTGTATATATATATATATATATATATATATATATATATATATATATATATATATATATATATAAGGATATATAATCACCCATATTTACATATTTATATTTACATACTAATATACAATTGTATAATTATACGATTATATATTTACATACTAATGTATAATTATACATATATGAGTTTTGGGGATATTTACATATTTATATTGAAATCAGTTTCTGAATATCCTTATATATATATATATATATAATATTGTTTATAATCCATCAATTTGTTAAACCCATTAGCTACAATCAATCCGTTAATATATATGTGTATCATGTATACAATTAATTACATCTATCAACTTGAATATCAACCCACCTATTAATATAT
This sequence comes from Tinospora cordifolia, assembly GCA_030144865.1. NCBI lineage: Eukaryota > Viridiplantae > Streptophyta > Magnoliopsida > Ranunculales > Menispermaceae > Tinospora > Tinospora cordifolia. The sequence goes on from JAJIYU010000592.1 coordinate 26,248, forward strand.
ATTTAATTCAATCTACCATTTATCTATTAATACAATCACCCATCTATTATTGTTACTTATATATTAAATTATTAAGTCAATATATTGGTTTCCAATGTAAACCATTTTGGATGTATATATGTAGCCCATGTGTTAACCGATTATATATTATTAAAATTTTTGTATATAAGTTCTACGATTTTCTTAAACATGATTTTGATCATGCTTATCCTCTCTTAAATTTCTAATACATGTATGATTTAAAATTTCAGGCCATGAAAATCATGCATATAACAACCCGAATTTTTATGACATGTGGATATGACGTACGTATGTATAAACATGTATTATACACATACATATATGTATAAATGAGCAACAATACGTGAGGTTTAATGCACGTAGGTGATTAAATATAAAACATAAACACATTAGGAATTTTTTTATAAAAAAGAATTTAATTTGATTTGTAGATATAAATTATTTATGTGATAGGATAATTGTAGTAGATTAGAACCTAGATTTTAGAGTGGATACTAGAAATTGATTAGACAATAATTTTGGTCAGTAATAATTATTTCTGGTATTATGTGAATTATGATATTATGTCAAAACCCTTGATCTTTTTAAATAAGAACTTATTCAAATGAAAATACATATTATATATGAAATGATGGATTATGTATTACTAGATTTTACGGTAAATTTGGGAGAGACTGATTATTTTAGTAGGAAGTGAAATATGTGCCTAGCAGGTTAAACTGTCGGTAAACTGTGAGTATTTCTTTATCTTGTTTATTTATATGGCATTGTAGATAAAAAATTGATTTGAATGTAAACATGCTAATTGTATTGACATATGTTGCATATGGTTTGAAATTCATAAAATTGTATTTACATGGCAACATGTTTTAGATTTGCAAGAACATATCTAAAATGCAATATCGTTTCGATGGACTGAGCCATAGGGAATAATACTTCTTATGTGATAATCTATGTGGGACTGAGCCATGAGAAATATCAGTCTTTCTCTATGTCATAATCCTCGAAATGATTGTAGAGTTGATGATAATTAGAGATACAGTCTACTATTGTCTAGGCCAGACAAGAAGTGGAACTGAATTTAGTTCTAAAAAATGTGGATGTGCATGTGTTTTATAAATGATACATTGAAAATAGTATGATCACTATGTTGAATGCAAATATGTATGGTTGGAATATGCATTGGGAATTTAAATGTTTTATGTAATTTGATTTTCTACATGATTATTTAAATACATTTAAATGCTATAGATAAAGATTATTCACTAGCCATGTTGTCGCTCACTTATTATCTTCAACATTTTAGGAACAGATAGAAAAGGAAAGAGGCCGACACAAAAAGTGTAATTTACTCTTCAGTTACTGTTGTGTACGTAGGTTTAATTATATTGTGGACTGTATTTTTGTATAATTATAATTATCACTATATATGTAATATCATGTAGAAGGGTGTGAATTTCCTTATACTAGGTAAGAGTGTGAAAGGATATGGATTTTAAATTATGAATTGTAATTGATGAATAGCATATGGAATATTATTTGTTGTGAACTGGTGGATTGAGAAAATGTTTATCAGGTGATGAATTTTATTTGTGATAAGTTAAAGATTTAGGGGAGACTCTGTCAAGATTTTTGTTTGAATATGGAGTAGTTTTGAGGGTAATAGGCTGACATAGCATTATATACGTAGGTGTAGCATATATGGTATTATGTGTCAATCGTGACGTCACTGTTATGAAGTGGGTTGTGACAATATTGGTATCAAAGCCCTAGGTTATTAAAAGCTTTAAAAAGATAAAGTTTTATATGATGTTATATTTGCTTATATGAATATTTACATTGATAGATATTTTAGGCGAACAAGTACCATGGATTTTGATCTTGATGAAGATTTATTTGGTTGTAAATTTCAGGGATAAAAGGAAAAATAAATAAAAAAGCAAGATCAACCACAGATCCTAATGAAAAGTTGAATTAGACACTGGAAGCTATACTTGTCTCACAACAACAGCAACTCTACTAGCACTATTAGCTACTCTATTGGCACAGATGCAGGGTAAGAGACCAATTCCACAGAATGTGCTAGTGGAAGGGGAACAGAGTAGTACGAGTGCTCTTGTGAGAAGTAGAACTAAACCAATTGCTGATCATATCCAAGTTCAGGCTGAGGTGGCAACACCTGTGGATCCTAATACTGACAAAGGGGAGTATGAGAAGGTAATGAAAGCCTTCAAGCATAGGGAACCTATTGAGTTTCTAGGAGAGCTTGATCTTGAAACTGCAAAAAGGTGGACGAATAGGATGGAAACTATCTTTGAGGATATGAAAGCTTCAAATGCAGAAAAGGTGAAACTTGCTAGATTCAAATTGGTTGATAAAACATATGACTGGTGGAGATGAATGGCCACTAGAGGTGTTAAGGTTAGGACATCGACTAAGTTCAAAGAGTTTTTTTTATGATAAATTCTATCCTATATGTGAGAAAGATAAGAAAAGAAATGAATTTATGCATCTCACTCAAGGAAGTACGACAACAAGGGAGTATGAGCAAGAGTTCAATCGATTAGCCTTATTTGCTCTAGAGATGGTAGCTACAGACAAGCTTCGGATACAGCGGATTAGAGATGGGTATTATGATCACATCCGTGAGGGGTTAGTGTTAGCAGGGGTATAGACATACGAGCAAGCAACTACATAGGCTAAGGATTTTGATACTACCCAAGCTAATTCTAGGATGAGGAAAGTTGCTATTACGGGAATGACGGTAACATCACCAACTACACAAATTGCACCAGTGGGACAGATAAGTTCATCTACAGCGGAGATGCCATATTATCAGAAGAGAAGGCCAGTATCCAATAAGAAGCTCATATATAGTGATCAAGGTAGCAGAATGGAGGCATCTGCAACTCCAGTTGTGATAGGATCGACACCACCACTAGCATCACATATGGCAGGGACAGGTGTACAACAGCCAAGGAGACCACGACAACAAATTGGGAGTAGACCTTATATGGCAGCAGGAGGTATATGGTATCAAGTTGAATCTTCTACTTATGGATCAGGTAGACCACATTTATTTGCTTTAGGTGTGGGATGTCAAGACATAAAGCTTTTTAGTGCCCACATTCTACACCCCAAATATCTTCTACTGTCCAAGGAGGTAGAACTGTAGCTAGGATACGTAAATAAGGTAGAACAGTAATAGAACCTAATCCTGACTCCAACAAACAGCTCATTAAAGGTATTATCGATATTTGTAACACTCCTCTATATGTTTTGATAGATGTTGGATCAACTGTATCCTTTATTGTTGGACATATGGTAAATAGACTGCATTTGTTACCTGTTAGGATTAACGCACCTTTGATTTTAAGTACAACAACTGGGGAAAGAATATATCCAAATATGTTGTGTAAAAATTATGTGGTAAAATATGACAATCATAAAATGATCGTGAATCTTAGAGTTTTGGAATTTCTAGAATTTGATGCTATTCTAGGCATGGATTGGTTAGCGACATATCATGCATGTGTTGACTGCTTTTCTAAAAGAGTAGTCTTTCAAATACCAGGCCAACCCTCATTTGTGTATAGAGGTATGACATTTTCACAACTTCCTACTCGAGCTCATATGGCTACTGATGAAGTAGGAATGTTCCTATAGTTTGTGATTACCCTAATGTGTTTCCAAAGGATTTTCCGGGGTTACCACCTAAACGGGAGATAGATTTTATTATTGAATTGATGCCTAATACTAAACCTATTTCCATTCCCCCATATTGAATGACACAAAATGAATTGTAGGAACTTAAAGTGCAACTAGATGCATTGATGACTAAAGGGTTTATTAACCCAAGTATGTCACATTGGGGTGCACCTGTACTATTTGTTAAGAAGAATGATGGAAGCTTACGATTGTGTGTTGATTATCACCAGTTGAATAAGGTGACTATAAAGAATAAATATCCTTTGTCAACATTGATGATTTATCTGATCAGCTGAATGTTGCCAAATTCTTTTGTAAGATTGATTTGAGATCTAGATATCATTAGTTAAGGGTTCGTGAAGAAGATGTGCGAAAAACTATTTTCAGACCAAGATATGGTCATTATGAATTTCTCGTGATGCCTTTCAGATTAACTAATATTCCTGCCACGTTTATGGATTTATTGCAACAGGTATTTAAGTTATATCTTGATCGTTTTATTATTGTGTTTATTGATGATATCCTCATATGTTCCATAACTCAGGAAGATCATGAACAACATTTCCACAGTATTTTGAAGACTTTGAGAGAGTATAGATTGTATGTTAAATTTAGCAAATGTGAGTTTTGGTTGAATGAGGTAAAATTTTTGGGTCACGTAGTAAGTGCAGAGGGTATTTCAGTTGATTCTACTAAGGTTGAGGCTATTATCAATTGGCCAAGACCAACTATAGTGATCAAGATTCATATTTTTCTAGGTCTAGCTAGCTATTATAGAAAGTTTGTAGAGGGCTTCTTAGATTAGCCACTCCACTCACCAAGCTGACTTAGGAGAATGTACCATTTGTGTAGACCTCAGCATGTGAAGATGCTTTCATGGAACTAAAGAAGAAGTTGACTATTGCTCCTGTGTCAGTACTTCCACAGCCTAGAAAGGAATTAGTAATAAATATAGATGTAGTAGTGACAAGTTTTGGAGGTGTGCTGATGAATGAAGGTTGAGTGATTGCTTATGCATCTAGACAGCTAAAGGTGCATGAGAAAAATTATCCTGTGCATGATCTAGAGTTAGCAGCAATAGTTTTTGTGTTGAAATGGTGGGGACATTATCTGTATGGAGAAAGATTCACACCATATTCTGATCATAAGAGTCTTAAATATCTGTTTGACTAGAAAGAGGTGAATATGACGTAGCGTAGATGGTTGAAATTCCTAAAGGATTGTAACTTCACCTTGGAGTCTGACCAATGTTGTAGCAAATGCACTAAGTAGGATACAAGTAGTGACTAGTGTGGTAGCTTTCCAGATGTCCCAAGAATGGCGACTTTTGGAGAGGATGACTATGATGAGTATTCTCTTTATAGATCCACATTTTGATATTTGTGCTTAAATGCATATTTAGTTGACAGACTCTCATATTCAAAAGATTAAGGAGTTACAACAGCATGATCTTGATTTCACGATGTATGAGACTTGGGTTAACAGTGGAGATAGAGTTGTTTGGCAGAAAGACTCTGATGGTGTGTTGCATTATCAAGGAAGGTTATGGATACCTGTTGATAGAGAGTTAAGGGCAACATTACTAGAAAAAGCACATAGATCTCAGTATACTATTCATCCAAGGTCTACTAAAATGTACCACAATATGAACAAGATAGTTTGGTGGCATGGGATGAAGAAAGATATAGCCGAATATGTGCAGAAATGTAATGTGTGCCAACAAGTAAAAGCTGAGCATCAAAGACCTAAAGGTCAGATGCAACCCTTACCCATTCTAGGGTAGAAATGGGAGCATATTACTATGGATTTCATTACAAGACTGCCTGAATCGTAGGGTAGATATGATGCAATTTGGGGTACTGTTGACCGGTTGACCAAGTCAGTGCATTTTCTTATGATGAACACCAGATATTTGATAAACCGACTAAGTAGGTTATATATTTAAGAGATTGTGAGATTGCATGGGGTGTCTGTTTCTATTGTGTTAGATAGAGATTTGCAGTTTACCTCAAGATTTTAGCAGTTTATGCACTCTTGATTTGGTACCCATCTCCATGTTAGTACAACATTTCACTCGTAGACCGATGGTCAGATTGAGATGGTGATTCAGATGTCAGAGGATATGCTCAGATCGTGTATATAGGAGTTTGGTGGGACTTGGAGTGAATATTTGTTTTTGTGTGCGTTTGCTTATAATAACAACTATCAGGCTAGTATTGACATGGCATCGTATGAGGCCTTATATGGTCGACCATGCAGATATCCAACTTGCTAGTATGAAGTTGAGGAATCACAATTGTTAGGGCCAGAAGTTATTACAGATCACATAGAAAAGATTAAGCAAATTAGGAAAAATTTGAAGAAAGCCCAAGATCGTCAAAAGAGGTATTTTGATAATCGTCATAAACCGTTAGAGTTTGCAGTGGGTGACCAGGGATTGTTGAAGGTATCCCCTCAAAAAGGTTAGATGAAATTTAGAGTGAAAGAAAAATTAGCTCCACACTTTGTAAGACCATTCGAGATTCTGGAAAGGATTGATGCAGTGGCATACAGACTTGTTCTACCTCCTCAGTTAGTTGGTGTTCATAACGTGTTTCATGTGTCTATGTTAAGAAAGTATTATCCAGATCAGACACATGTTCTAGATTTAACATGCATACAAGTTGAGGAGGATACTACATATGAAGAAAACCCTATTCAGATCATAGCTAGAAGAGTACAGAAGCTGTGAAATAAAGAGATTCTATTAGTCAAGATCAAATGGCAATTCCATGATAATGAAGAGCAAACCTAGAAGCGCGAAGATAAGATGCGGGAACAATTTTCAAATCTTTTTACTACTTAAGGTATGTTCCTTTAATTTAAATTTCGAAGGCGAAATTTCTTAAGTTGGAGAGATTGTAACAACCTGAATTTTTATGACACGTGGATATGACATATGAGTGTATAAGCATGTATTATACACGTACATATATGTGTAAATGATGGCACATGGGTTGGAAAAAAATAAAATCAAATAAATAAATTTGGGTGATTTAATGATAATAATAATAATATTATTGTTATTATTATTATTGAATTATAAATAAAGGTAAAAATGAGAATAAGTTATATAAGGTATATAGTTATAGAATTAAGTTATATAAGGTATGTTATGAAATCAAATACAGGTAAAAATGGGAATAAGTTGTATAAGGTATGGGGTTATGAAATTAAATAAAAGGTAAAAATGGGAATAAGTTACATAAGGTTTGTTAAGAAGATTATTTATCTAAACTAGGTTATAAATGTAATTTTTTTTATATATAAAATCAAGCGGTGGTTCAATTTCAATTTCAATCGTGGTTGTTTTTTTTTCTTTCCAACTCTAGAAACAAAACTGAAAGACAAAAAGGGAAATAGAAGGAAAATTCGATTTTTCGACAGATTTGACGTGCAAGTAACCGATTTTTCCCAATTTTTATTACAAGAATGTTAGATAAGTTGAGTACTATGAACTTAGGGGTCTAATTTTTGCTGTAGGAGGTGTTTGATAGTAGTACCCAAAAATGGAGTATTCCCCCACCATGAGTAAAACTCATCAAAAAATAATACCATAACTCTCTTGGTGATGTGTAGATCTTAGATATGTAGTTAGTTTCTGCTCGTTTGTCCTGTACACACCAGAATAAATACCCAAAGTTAAATAACTTTTGAATGAGCTTTTGGGTATGTTAAATCCAAATAAAACTTTAATTGAAACCAATAGGAATGTAGAGAATGAAATACATACCCATCGACACTGAATTTATGAATTTTGGATATCAAATCGATTTTTGGTGAATGATTAACCATTTGGGTTATTTATGAAAATTAGGAAAAATCAGTAAAAAATATATTTGGAAAGCCTATTTATTTTTATTTTCTGCTATAAAAATATGGTATATGAGCAGGAAATTAATTTTATAGGTTATTGAGAATATTTGAGCTAATGAGCAGCAATACGTGAGGTTTAATGCACGTATGTGATTAAATATAAAACATAAACACGTCAGGAATTATTTATAAAAATGAATTGAATTTGATTTGTGGATATAAATTGTTTCTGTGATAAGACAATTGTGTTGTATTAGAACCTAAATTTTTAGAGTGGATACTGGAAATTGATTGGACAATAATTTTGGTGAGTAATAACTATTTATGGTATTATGTGAAATATGATTATGTCAAAATCCTTGATCTTTTTAAATAAAAATTGATTTGGACGAAAATATATTATATATGAAATGATGGATTATGTACTACTGGATTTTATAGTAAATTTGGGAGAGAATGGTTATTATAGCAAGAAGTGAAATATGTGCCGAGTGGGTCAAGCTGTTGTTAATTTGTAAGTATTTTTTATCTTAGTAATTTGTATGACATTGTAGATAAAAAATTGATTTGAATGTAAGCATGCTAATTATATTGACATCTATTGCATATGCCTTGAAATTCATAAAATTGTATTTACACGGTAGTGTATTTTGAATTTGCAAGAGCATATCTAAAATGCGATATCGTTTTGATGGACTGAGTCATAAAGAATAATACTTATTGTGTGATAATTCATGTGAGGCTGAGCCATGAAAAGTACCAACCTTTTCTATGTCATAATCCTTGAAATGATTGTGGAGTTAGTGATAATTAGAGCTACAGTCTACTATTATCTAAGCCAAATAAGAAGTGGGACTGACTTTAGTTCTGAAAAATGTAGATGTGCATGTGTTTTATAAATAATGTTTTGAAAATAACATGATCACTATGTTGAATGCAAACATGTATGGTTGGAATATGCATGAGGAATTTAAATATTTTATGTAATTTGATTTCCTGCATAATTATTTAAATGCATCTAAATGTCATAGATAAAGATTATTCACTGGATATATTGTCGCTCACTTATTATCTTCAACATTTTAGGAACAAATAGAAAAGAAAAGAGGTCAACAAAGGAAGAGTAGTTGACTCTTCAAAAATTGTTGTGTACGTAGGTTTAATTATATTGTGGACTATATTTTTGTATAATTATAATTATCATTGTATATGTAATATCATGTAGAGGGGTGTAAATTTGCTTATACTAGGTAAGAGTGTGAAAGTAATTGGATTTTAAATTATGAATTGTAATTGATGAATAGCCTATGGAATATTATCTTTTGTGAACTAGTGGATTGAGAAAGTGTTTATCAGGTAATGAATTTTATTTGTGATAAGTCAAGGATTTAGGGAGATGCTATCAAAATTTTTGTGTGAATATGGAGTAGTTTTAAGGGTGAGAGGCTAACATAGTATTATATATGTAAGTGTAGTGAATATGGTATTATGTGCCGATCGCGACATCACTGTTACGAAGTGGGTTGCGACAATGCATATACATTAATAGTATGTATATAGATATATAGTCTACACTATAACTTGTAATGTGATTTATAATCTTTAAGTTAATAAAAATCAATTTCTACAGTTAATCTTTTTACTTTTTATACCTATAATTGCAAGAAAATTAAAGAGATGTTAGAAAGTTATACCTTCTTGCTTTAACCTTTGTCTTTCGATTCTGAGTGATTCGAGTGCCCTAAAACCCCAAATAGAAGTCTAATGGCTTTTGGTATTTAATCTTGGAAACTTTAAGGAATCAAATATTCTAATAGTGATGTTGGTTTTGAGAGAAAGAAGAGATAAGCAAATAAAGAAAGGATGATGTCAAAGGTGAAGAAAAGAAAGACAAGAAAGAAAAAAAAAGGAACTGAAAAAGAAAATTGGCTTGTTTATACAATCAAAAATGTTAGGAATCATGTATTTAATTGGCATGTTTGATGCTCAAATTATTGTGATATCATCTCTCTTATAGAGACTATTCTTGAAATGTTAAATCAATTTTGGAAACAAAAATATTCCTAATACTAGGTGTTTTTGGAAAACATAATATTGGATATCTATAACTGTTTTAGAAATCAGTATCCGCTGCTTATTCTCATTCTAGAATTTTGTTTGATTTCAAAAAAAAGGAACATTTTTTAAATGGTTGTTTAGATTGTATAGAATGTTTTGAAAAAATTTCCTTGGCAATTTCTAAAATCAGTATCTTTCAATCAACTTCATTTCTAGAATAGTTTTATTAAAAATCTACGAGTGTTCATCAAGGAAAGAATTCCAATAATCGTGGTGTTTTGTTTTTAGAAGTAAATAGGTTAGTTATTCCAGTCAACGAAGATCTTAGCTTACTTGTGTTAAAAAAAAAGGAATGATCGTTGTTAGCCTTTGCTGGTTTTGGAAATAATGAGATTGCTGAAAATCTGCTTGTCTGTCTGGAAACTATGCTCACAGTTTGTTGTCATAGTGGATTGCAAAATGAACCCAAAAATATGCCTGCCAAAGTTTTTCTCTACTTGGCAATCTATTTATTCGCAATTGTCTGAAGCATCCATCATCACTCAGAGCCATATTGAAAAGAGTGTTTTACATTTATTAAGAGCAATATTCTCGTTTTTTACATTTCTCTGTCGAGTGATCAAAGACTGTTTGTATTGTCTGCACTGGTGTGGCTGAAATTTTATCTGCAGAGTTTGACGACATTCTTCGCGACAAAGGATTGTCGTGTGATTATCTGTTGAAGTTCAGAGTGTGTAGCAGTGTACTTTGAAAAGATTAGTGGAATCTTTTGCACTGGACGAGGCCTCACAAATGTAGGCTATTTAGCTAAACTGCATAAACATCTTTGTGTGTTGATTCCCTTGCTGCAATACATGTTAATTTCCTTGCTGCATTTCAATTCATTGATGTACTGCTAATAGATTAAGTGACTCAAGAACTTTTAATCAATATCAGAGTGGGTTACCTTTCTTCTTGAAGCCTTTAACTTTGTAAGTTAGATCCATCACAGAAATGAGTCACTCCACTACCATCAGACATCATCCCAAGGAAGGTTGCTCTATCACTAGACCCCACTTCTTGAGGAAGGAAACTATCTACTAGAAAACCAAGATGCATATCTTTATTTAATCATTAGACGAATTTGCTTGGAGAGTTGTGGAAGATGGCTGGACAGCACCAATATCAGAAAATAACTCTGGTGTTAAATCTAAAACTGAATAGTTTAAAGAAGAAAGAAGACCATTCCTTGCAAACTCAAAGGCTTTCAATACCATTTTCAATGCAGTCAACATAGAACAATTTGAATTGATATCTACGTGTGCATCTGCAAAAGAAGCTCGAGATACTTTACAAATTGTACATGAAGGAACCAATGTTGTGCGCATATCTAAACTCCAACTATTGACATCTCAGTTAGAGTTATTAAAGATGGAAGATCATGAAAACATATCAAGCTTCAATAGTAAATTGCGCGACATTGCCAATCAAGCTTTCCAACTAGGAAAGAAATAGTCAAACAAAAAAACTTGTAAGAAAGGAGTTGAGATCCCTACCTTTGAGATTTGCAGCAAAAGTTGCAGCTATTGAAGAAGCCACAGATCTGAACAAAATGAGGTTTGATGAGCTCATGGGATACATTGCAAGAATATGAAATGAGTTTATCAAATCAGAAATTAGATAAAAACATTGCTCTTCAAGTAAAAAACAAACACGATGGACAAAGAGGACGAGATTGCAATGATCACTAGAAATTTTACCAAATTTCTGAAAAAATACGTGAAACAGAATTCATTCCCAAGGAACAAGTTTGGAAACAAAAAAACTATAAAAGAATCTAACAATTGTCCCAGGAACATAAAATGTTGTGAGTGCAAAGGCATGGAACACATATAGGCTGAATGCACGAATACTCTCAAAAAGAAATCCATGAACATTACATGGATTGATGAGTTTGAAAAACAATCAAGATGAAGAGGAGGGAATTACAAGCAACTTTGCAGCTTTCACAGCTCCTATCGAATACGAATCCTTTGAAAATTCTGTGACTGCAACCGCTCATGAATCCAAAAGCGATAATGATGAGGTAAGTTTAGAAGATTTTGGGAATACTTATGAACTTATGTACCCAAAATAGTTGTAGGTTGGCACACAGAACAAAGTGCTGGAGGAGCAGATTTGCAATATGAAGGAGTCTGTTATGGCGCATGAGGACACAATCAAAGAAAATGAAAGAAAGATTGAAGAACTGAAAAACAAACTAAATTCTACATAATAGATTCTTCAATGCCTCTATACTGGGAAGGTTAAGTTAAACGAGATCTTAGACATGGGGCAAAACTCTTGTGATCAAAGGGGACTTGGCTACAAAACTGAAACTAAGCACAATAACTACTTCAAAACAAAACTCACTATAGAACCAAGGGAAAAAAATATCTACACAGGTACCAAAAGGACAACCAAAGTCCCTATCTGTTACTACTATAACAAGAAGGGTCACAACTGGAAGCAATGTCACAACCTACAGACGAATGTCATATAGAATAACAAAAAGAATAAAAACAATCCCATACAAAAATGTGTGTCGAAAAGACAGAATAGAGCACTTGTTGCTCATACTGCATCATCTGCATACTCTGATGATGCATGGTACCTAGACAGTGGGTGCTCTAAACATATGACCGGTAACAAACATTTTCTGACCTCATTATTTGTAGGAAAAGATGGCTATGTTACATTTGATGATGGGGGAAAAGGGAAGGTTATCGGCAAAGGAACGCTAAATGTTGTTGGTCTATCCAAACTGAGAGATGTCTTGTATGTTGAAGGTCTAAAAGCCAACCTGATTAGCATTAGTCAAATGTGTGATGAAGATCTATTGGTAAACTTTACCAAGAAGGGATGTCGTGTAGTGGACAGCTTAGGAACATCAATCATGAAGGGAATACGAACTGCAGACAAGTGTTATTAGGTTGAAAAATGCATCATGACTCTCTTGAAACAGTATCACAACATTATTCTGAACTCTCTAAAAAATTTGGCACTAAAACTCAGCCATATAAACTTTAAAGCTCTAAAGAATACCAGTAACACCGGAGTAGTTCATGGTTTACCAAAGCTTAATACTGAACATGTTGCAGTTTGTGGACTATGTGAACTAAGCAAACAGAAGAAAACAAAACATCTTCCTATCTAGTTTACCACTACAACAAGAATTCTTGAACTACTTGATATGGATCTGTTTGGGCCAATGCAAACAAAAAGCATTGGATGCAAATGATATGTGTACGTCTGCGTAGATGATTTCTTTCAATTTACATGGGTTAAGTTCTTTAGAGAAAAATCAGACACCTTTGAAAATTTCAAAATCTGTGTAAGAAGTTGGAGAATGAGAAGGGATCAACATACAAAAAGTTAGAAGTGATCATGGAAAAAAATTCGAAAATAATAACTTCACCAACATTAGTAATGAACTTGGCATAAGCCATGAGTTCTCAGCACCAAAAACACTATCGCAAAATGGTGTAGTTGAGAGGAAGAATCGCAAGCTTCAGAAAACGGCAAGGGTAATGCTCCAAGCTACAAGCTTACCAACAAATTTTTGGCTGAAACTGTCAACAGCAGCATATACTATCAATAGAGTGTACCTTCGACCAGGATCATCTCAAACATCATATGAACTATGGAAAGGAAGGAAATCCAATGTAAGTTATTTTCACATTTTTGGAAGTTTCTATTATATTTTGAATGACAGGGATCAACTGAGAAAATTCAATGCAAAAAGCAATGAAGGGATTTTCTTAGGATATGCCATAAACAATAGAGCATATCGAGCATATAATAATCAAACTCAGTATGTAATTGAATCTATTAATGTTACTGTTTGTGACTATAAGAAGGAAGAAAAAGTTTGATAATGAAAAGCAGATTGAAGAACCTTTGCTGGAAAGTGATCCAAAAATCTCAGAAGAAACTAACAGATCAACTGTCGCAACAGATAGTGAAATAGAGGACTGTACAGATAATCCAGAAAATCGAGAAGTAGAACATTTCAAAGAACCTTCCTCCAGGGTCAAACTAAACCATCTTTCTAATATGATAATTGGTGACTTAAACCAAGGAAGGTAACCTAAAAACATATCACAAAAAAAACTATAGAGAAATGGTGAGATTCTCGTGCTTTACTTCGATAATTGAACCTAAAAATATCAAAGAAGTTCTCCTTGATGAAAATTGGATAGCTACCATGCAAGAAGAGTTGGAACAGTTTGAGAGAAGCCAAGTGTGGGAATTAGTTCCTAGACCATTTGAGGTAAATGTAATCGGGATAAAGTGGATTTTCAAAAACAAAGCTGATGAACATGGGAACATCACAAGAAATAAGACTTGTTTAGTTACATAAGGGTATACCCAAATTGAAGGAATTGATTTTGATGAAACATTTGTTCCGATAGCTCGACTAGAATCCATACGAATTCTTTTGGCTATTGCCTGTGCTAAAAAATTCAAGCTTCACCAAATGGATGTAAAGAATGCATTCCTTAATGGTTATCTAAATGAAGAAGTCTTTGTAGAACAACCTAAGGGATTTAAAGACAATGAGCATCCACATCCTGTGTATGATTAAAAAGGTACTCTATTATCTGAAACAAACACCTCGCGCATGGTATGAACGACTTACAAACTTCCTCGTCAACAAAGGATATTGTAGAGGTACAGTGGACAAAACACTTTTCTTAAAATCTTTTGATAAACATTTAGTCATTACACAAATATATGTTGATGATATACTTTTGCGATCCTCTTTACTTGAACTTTCTAATGAATTTGCTAAGTTGATGACAGAGAAATTTGAAATAAGCATCATTAGGGAACTAAATTATTTTCTCGAATTGCAAATTAAACAAAGCTTCGAAGGTACGTTTGTTTCACAAACAAAATATGCTCACAATATTGTTAAAAAAATTTGGATTAGGAAGTGTTAAGCACATGCGAACCCCAATGAGTACAAGCACTAAGGCATCAAAAGACATAGATAGCAAAGATGTTGACCAAAGCTTATATAGAAGTATGATAGGGAGTCTTCTTTACCTAACTACTAGTCGGCCTGATCTCAATTTTAGTGTTGGTGTGTGTGCTCAACAACAAGCTGCACCTAAAGAATATCATCTAGCAACAGTCAAATGAATTACTAGATACGTTAGTGGGACCACAGAATATGGCATATGGATATCTAGAGATAGCAACCTGAACCTTTGTAGGATTTATGATGCTGATTGGGCAGGAAACATTGAGGATAGGAAGAGTACTACAGGTGGGTGTTTCTATGTAGGAAACAATCTAGTTGCATGGATAAGCAAAAAACAAAACAATATTTCCCTGTCTACTACTGAAGCTGAGTACATAGCAACTAGTAGCTATTGTGCACAGCTTCTTCGAATAAAAACAAATGCTCGTAGACTATGGAACTAACCATGACAATATGATCTTATAATATGATAGTAAAAGTGCCATTGACATCTCAAAAAACCTTGTACAGCACTCTATAACAAAACATATTGACATCAGGCACCATTTTATTCAAGAATAGGTTGAAGATAACACAGTTGTTTTGAAACATGTGATAACTGAAAACCAGTTAGCAGACATTTTCACAAAACCACTTGATGTTGTTCGATTTGAACAATTACGTGCTTCTTTGGGTGTTTGCATCAGGTAGTTCCTCTTCATAGTATATCAGCTTCTTACATTTATATATATTTATATAAATTATATTTTTTTTAATTTCTATTTTCAATTTCCTTTTATAGGTTGCAAGATTTTAAACTTGATGCATCATTTTCCCTTCCAACCTTCACCGTTCCAATGCATCCTCCATTAATGCCCCCATCTAGGGTTTCATCTCCTTTACCTTTAAAATCCCAATCTATTTGCACATCCCCTCTCATAGTCAATTGTCCTTCTCCCTTCTACAAAAATGTTTCTTCTCCTCATTGCCTTTGCCATGGTTTTCTCACAATCATCATCTGGCTGACACTCAGCCCCTCTGATGCGTTTCTCCAACGAGTTTGGACCAAAACTGGCGAGGTTCAAAACTTTGGCTCGCAAATTTGTTTGTGCTCCTCTTTTGATCATTGAATCCGACTGCTCTTATGAAGATGTTTCGCTTGACAATGTGCTGCCACAGATGTCTCAGACTACTTGATCAAAATCTCAGCCAACTTCTCGAGGTTTTCATAGAGGTAAAGGCCCTTCCTTCGCTCATACATCTTTTTCATCACCTGTACATGGTTCGACCAAATTCGCAAGGTCTACTCCTTCGGAAGAGCCCAATGATCCTGCATCCAGTCCATCGCCACCCTAAACCACCCCAACTCCCACTACTTCTCCTACAGTTGATCCTCCTAGAGGTTTTTGTGCCAAGACCTCAACTAGGAAATTTGTTCCTGGCTCCTCACTACAAGGCTCTGTTCTGAGGACCCTTCATGTGCCTTCCATCCAAGCTATTGAGGCTCACTGTCCTCTGTCTTTTGACCTAACCAAGAAAGCCCTATGGTTTCAACTCAAGCACAAATCCTTTCTTTTTGATCATGTTATTCACCGACACGTCCTTGTGAAAGTTGAAATTGCTTCTCTTCTGGACTCTCAGCAACTGATGTAGTCTGTCACCTATCACTCCTACTTCTCATCCTCCTTGGTTCTAGAATTGTATGCTAACTTGTCCTCTAAATTGTTCTTCCCTCCTTCGCGTGGTTCCATGTCAACTATGTTCAAGGTTAAGGGGTGTCATTTTCTCCCTCTAACCTCAATAGCTTCTTTGGCTTTCGTGAGGTGGACTGTGACCCTCTGCGGCCCCTCAACATCGATGTTGACATGGATGAGGTCGCCAAAGTCCTCACTGGTGATTCTGAACATGTCTGGCCCACCTCTAAAGGCCTCAAACTTGCATGTCTAACAATTAAACACTATCTCTTGTTTCATATTTCCACCGCCGTTAGCTTCCATCCAACCACAATTCTATCATTTACCATGATCGTGCATTCCTTCTTTATGCTATCAGCACTGATCATCCCATTAATTGGGACAAATCATGTTCAACTTAATTGTCAAGACCACCGAATCTTCCTCCAGTTACAACAAATTGATGTTGCCCCGTAACGTCATAGCGTATTTAGTTCCAAAGTACAAACTATTGATCCCTTAAACAGAACACACACACATTCAAGGGGAGATGCGCCTTCTAAGGAAGCTTTTTTATGGCACTCATAAGCCTGATATTGAGGGGGAGTGGCAGTCACCTCCACAGTTTGCCTCCTCATTTGTTGCCCCAACAACTTTTCCTAACCAGCAAGCTAAGTTGGATATCTAAAGGCCCTTCTCGCGTTCATTACTATCGAACACCATCACATCCAGTCTATTCTTCACCAGTTTGCGGATGATGTTCACATTTGACATTGTTTGGCCAAAAAGGGGGAGAACAATCTATGTCTAAGTTATGATAGGATAGATTTAGAATTACATGCTTGCTTTCATATTTGTAGTTTTGTTTTGTAAGGAGGATGTTTAAGAATATTAGCTACTACCGAAAATTTAGATTTTTGCTTCTATTGTTGACTGTTGTCTGATCTTTATTGCGTATGTGCTCTAATGTATTTCTACTCAAGTGTTTTGCACCAAACAATGCCAAAGAAGGAGATTGTTAGGAATCTCGTATTTAATTGGCATGCTTGGTGCTCAAATTACTGTTATATTATGTATCTTATAGAAATTGTTCTTGAAATGTTAAATTAGTTTCGAAAACAAAAAGAATTCCGAAAATCATGGTGTTTCATTTTAGAAGTAAATAGGTTAGTCATTAAATTCCACGAAGATCTTAGCTTGCTTGTATTCAGAAAAAAGAATGATCATTGTTAGCCTTTGCTGGTTCTGGAAAGAGTGAGATTGCTAGAAATCTATTTTTTTATTTGCAGACTGTGTTCACAATCTGATGTCACAGTGGATCGCATAGTGAACCCATAAATTTATGTCTGTCAAAGTTTTTGCTCTATTTGGCAGTCTATTTATTCAAAATCGTCTGAACTATCCATCATTACTTGGAGCTATATTGAAAAGAGTGTTTTACATTTACATATCATTGTATTGAGTATGAAGAATAACATTCTTGTTTATTACATTTCTTTATTGAGTGATCAAAGAGTGGTTGTACTCTCTACACTAGTGTGGCTGAAACTATATCTGCAGAGTTTGACAACATTCTTCGCGATGAAGGATTTTCGTGTGATTACTTGTTGAAGTTCATAGTGCGTAACAATGTACTTTGAAAATATTAGTGGAATCTTTTGCACTAGGTAAGGCCCGACAGGCATACACTGTTTAGCTTAATTGCGTAAATATCTTTGTGTGTTGATTCCCTTGCTACAATACCTGTTAATTTCCTTACTGCATTTCAATTCATTGACATACTGCTAACAGATTAAGTGAAACAAGAACTTTCAAAAAGAATGCAAGTATGCAAGACTTCTTTTGTGGCTTCTTGTGTGGTTTGGCATTGGAAAAGGATTAAGATTAATAAGGTGAGATGTGGGAGTCATGGAGCATATATGGGAACTCAATTTGTGTTTGAGTGGGAGAAGAAAGTGGTTATTAAGATAACAATGAATCATCTTTAGGATAAATCCCTTTAGAAGTTGTTTTGGTCAAAATTTCCTTAGATTATCCTTGGGTGATTTCAAATTGAAATCCCTCAAAATCATGAATTCATCATGTAACACGTGAACAATGAATAAGTGAAGCAATCGTTATATTTATGCATAGATGCAAGTATATGCATGTGTGTGTAACACCCCAACCCCTGTATCTTTAAGTAGTGTACATTACTACCGTTCTCTTGACAGTGGACTTAACAAAATGACAGGTTGGGCTGGTGCTACATTACAAGCGACACACACTTGTTCTTTTCTTTTCAATATCTCATGCCTTTGTATAAAATTCAAGAATACAAAACTTTCATAAAATCAAGGCAAATTAATAGAGATAAAGAAATTCAAACTATTTTATTCATAATAGAAACTGAAAGTTCTAAACTCTTCAAAAGAACTAATAATTATAGTAGAAGTCTTCAAAATACTTTTTAGTAGAAAAGCATAAAAACTTTGGGCAACATGCCCTAAAAATTCAAAAGCCTAAAATTCAAAATATGAAATCAAACTAAAATTCAGAATATATACAGTCGATTCATGAAACACTCATAAAACATGCATCATACTTTGATTTAAAAGCCTAAGCATGATACTAACATGGCATGGATGATATGATTTCTCAAACATGAATCAAAACTAAAATACTGAAATAAACATCTAAAATTCTAGAACTGAAGTTGAAAATCTTTGAATTCAATGAAAAACACACAACAATGAGCATGCCATGAATTCAAATAAGAATAGAAGGATGTTTTAGAAATCACTTCCACCTTGTGACGCTTTCTTCCAAAATTTCGGCAGCAATTCCCCTCGCGTACTAGTGCCAATGAAGATCGCCCAACTTAATTTTTCAAATTCGAGAAAAGAACTTCTCACATCCACAAGAAGGAAAAGATGAGAAAATGTGCCAAGAAGAAGGCTTTGAAAAAACAAAAGGAGCATTCAACTCTTATTTTTTGGAATGAATGAAATTATGAGCCTTGGAGGGTTTATATAGGTTTTCAAAGGGAGAAAATTAAAAAATTTTGTGTCCTTCTATGATTAAAACACCCTAATTCTACCTAATTTCGTACTTTCTAATTTTTGGAGCAAAATGAGTATTTTTAGGAATTTTTTCAAATTTTAGAAATATTTTTCAGAATTTAGAAACTATTTTTTAGAATTTTCGAAATTCTTTTCGTATTTTTTGTTAATTTTTCAATAATTTTCGTAATTTAACTTTTAGGTTTTATCTGGTTCCTCAGATTTTTCTCAAGACACGCGTTCGGATCTGATCATAATCGTTGGATTAATCTCAAATAAATCAACAGAATTCGGATTTTTTATCACAGCTGTTGGATTTCCTCGATCGCATCAACGATCGTGATCTTAATCAAAACGGCTTTGATCTGAACCGTCAAATGATCCTCGAGGGCATCAACGTTCGCGATTTAATCACGTGGCTTTGATCTCGACCGTCGGATGATCCTTGATCATAGTGTGCGGATCCAATTTTGTGATCAACGAATCTTGTTCTGGCCGCTTGATCTTCCTCGAGTTACGCACGCAGATCTCTGGCCATTTGATCTTTCTGATTTGTTGCTCTCGTGCTTACGTGCGGATCTGATCTTGGCAGTAGGATGATGAGATCAAATTCCAGATCTACGGTTCACAACATTTTGAGTTTGTTTTTTATTTTTCAACCGAATTTCTTGCTTTCTTTTCGGATTTTTTTCGAAATCTAGATCCCAATTGACTTTGTAATCCTGTTTTCATAAAAAATTGCACATATCCTTGTATTTTTGGCTATGATATCCCATAATACATATTATATTCATATATTTTCTTCCCAAAAATCTACTGAATTGATTTTTATCCCTCATTTGGATAAATGGGATTTGCCAAAATTCTCATTCGTCAATTTCGTATAATTTTCTAAGTAAAAATTCAAGTTTCATATGAATTTTTTGAGATGTTATAACCTACCCTCCTTAGAAAAAATTTCTTCCTTGAAATTTGTACATATTTAGGTATTCCTTATGAATGGATGCAGGTACTTGGTTTTCATCTCGTTTTTGAGTTCCCATGTGGCTTCTTCTACCCCGCGGTGTTTCCACAGTACCTTCACTAATGGATTATCCTTTGTTCTTAGATTTTGTACCTTATGGTCAAGGATTCTGACCGTTGTTTCCCCGTAGGTAGCATCACCTTGAATATTCACTTCCTCCCAGTGAATGATGTGAGAGGGGTCAAGTTCGTATTTCCTCAACATGGATACATGGAATATGTTATGTGCTGAAGTCATCCGGTTTGGTAGATCCAACTCATACACACATTCTCCGGTTCTTCTAAGTATTTCAAAGGGTCTTACAAACCTTAGAGATAACTTCCCTTTGAATCCGAACCTTTTAATACCCTTCCAAGGACTGACTTTGAAGAATATTTTATCCCCAACTTGGAACTCTAATGGTCTTCTCCTTTTGTCAGTGTAGCTCTTTTGACGACTCTTTGCAGCAATCAGTCTCCTATGTATTAACTTGACTTGGTTGTTCATTTCTTCCACCATGTCTGACCCAGTTAATACTTGATCTTCAAGTTCAGCCCAACAGATAGGTGATCTGCAGGGTCTTATATAAAGAACTTCGAATGGAGCCATTTTTATGCTTGCCTGATAATTATTCTTATAGGCAAACTCTGCCAAGTGTAAGTACTTGCTCCAATTCCCCTTGAAGTTTAGAACACAAGCTGTAATACCCCAAAATTTTGTCAAATAATTTCAAATAAATTAATTTCAAAATTCTTTTGAGTGCAAATTACGGGATAACACATGAAAAATAAAATAAATTAGAGTTATACTGAAAATTAAACAAATAAAACCATAATTTGATAATTAAATGAAAAATTAAGGTTTAGTAAGATAGATAAACAAAAATAAAGTATAAATACAAGTATTGACTAATATGTGCGTAAATAAGGTGTATGTTAACATAATAAATGTTAATATTACATATTAGGGGAATATGTACATAGAAAAACGTATATAGTTAAGTAAAATGTATTTATTAAAA
>JAJIYU010000593.1:0-47347 GCA_030144865.1 Tinospora cordifolia
GAGATTCTAAAACTCCTCGTGCTTCTCTTCTTGTTCGCAAAATCAACTAAAGCTGAATCGTGTCTCAAGCGTCGGTGCCAACTGTGAACGAAGACCGTTATTTGTATCTGCAGGGATGGTGATGAAGATGCCCTTACGACTGCCAAGTTGAAGAGTGAAAATGTCTCCGCAGTTCGCTTTCTTTGTCGGAGTTGCAGATCTGTTCAAACAGATCAAAACGCTAGGATCAGATCTGTTCGATCAAATCGAAATGCTGGGAAAGGGAGAGTGGGTTCCAGAAAGCATATTAGGTCTGAATCAAGCATCATCTTCTTCTTCATGAGGTCGAAACAACTGCTTCTTCGCGCTTGGAACCAAAACCAATCCTCGTTGTTTCTTCTTGTTCGCACTCGATTGTTGCTGCAACTACTACTCGCCCTTGTAGTTTTATATCACAGTATATTTGATAATATTTAACAAAGTACGATATATGTGAAACTTTGTGAAAAGTTGCCTGGATTAATGAAAATATGTTTATTTTTATGGTATTTTCTGTAATTTGCACATACTTATTTATGGTTGTCCATGCTTGCGCTTATTAGGTAACAACTCAGGCACAGATTGTGCGCATAGACAGTCCAAGCATCCCTTTATCTTCTATTGCAAAGAGAGCTAAGAGTCCTCATTTCGGACGCTTTGCTCCAACTCGAGGTGAATTAGAGCTGGGAGAACCCCATTGCCCTAGTGGGGCCTTACACTTGTCTAGGCCTTTCTTAGGCCTTGTCTTGCCTTATAGAGGCATGTTGGTTAGCTTTGCTTTTCTACTGTGAAAACACTGGTCCAATCTTTTAAACTATTTATGTGTTTCATCCAATTTATATACATTTAATTTACTGCAATATCACTCTCTATGTAACTATTCTAAATCTTCCACATGATTAATAGAGTTGTATGTTACTTCACTTTGACATGCGGGTTAGTTTAAAATCTGGATATATGCCTTTCACTGCCTTCATTCTGTTATTGTGTTTACTTTCTTCTTTTTGGAAGAGGCTTGAATAGCTCGCGAGAAAAGGCTAGGTATGTAAAACTTAAAAAAAAGGGTCTCATTTGGTTTTGGTGAAAGAAAAAGTTGAGTCCTCTAAATTTGCAAGACAATATGTGGTGATGAGAACTCAAAATCTTGGATGAACTTAATGTTTTGTAACTTTAAAGGCAAAAATTAAACCAAGTAAAATGCACTTTGCTTATTCATAAATGATAATAGAGTACTTTTATGATTATTAAGTGGACGATAACAACAATCAACATGTAAAGACTTCAAGATCATAATGGTCAAGGGCTCAACTGTGTGATCAAGAGTTACTTGACCTTCTTCTTTTGCTTTTTCAAAAGTGAACAAAGCATATTTTAATAATGATAAAAATAAAAAAAGAACAAGAGAGAAATCTGAGTACCAGAGGTGTATTTAGCAACCGAAAACTGCAAAAAACAATAAACCAGCCTACCTTAGAAGAAGAAAAATGCCAGCCTCCTTGAACTGCACTATGCTATTCCATAGTCCATACAACATCCCCACTACCTTTTCCAATCATCAACTGGATACTTGCCACTCAAATTAAAAGTAGCGAGCCAAGTACTGGCCAAAACCATACTGTCGTCTCAAAGATCACAGAAAGAGTGATCCCCCAACCCTGCTCCCTTCCCCCCAACATTCCAGCCACAACGGCCAAAAAGAGTACATCAAGCTGCTATCTTCATGACAACCAAATATGTAGAGTTTAAGACCATGCACATTACTTTGCTGCAGACATGCTTTGGAACTCAAGAACTAGGAATGCCAAATCTTGCACCTAGCCTGAAGCCATTGCATCCATAACTTTGAGTAGGATTATGAGTGAACAAAGATGATCAATTGACTCTCTGTCCTTAAGACACAGATCAATGAGGGGAAATAGCTAAATAGGACATTCTTCTTTGCATCACCTCACCAATGTTAATCTTGTTATGGGCCAAGATCAATCCAAACACCTGAACTTTAGATGGAATCTGTGTCTTCCAAATAAGATTTTGCATGAGGGAAAGCTGGAAAAGACTCATGATCACCAAGCTTAAGGAAATAGAGCTAAAAGCAAAGGATTTGGAATTATAGAGGGCCCAAGAGAATTTATCACTACCTTAAGAAAAATTCACTTGACTAAGGACAGAATATAAAAGGACAACTTCAGAAAGTTGTCTAACTGCCGGGTTTGTTGGTGTATGAATGGGATGATGAAGGTCAATGAAAGAACATGATGTGGGCAATTGGGTGGTTTGGAAAAGGTGATGCATGTTAGAGCTTAGGGAAAAGCTTAGAGGTAGAGATTCACCTAACCAGCAGTCTTCCCAAAAGAAGAAAGATTGGGCATCATCAAGGATGTGGTTTAAGAAAGAAACATGTGGAGGAGTATGGAAATAACAGTTTTTATTGGGCTATGAAATGAAAAAATATGATGGATAATTCTCATCCCAATGTATTGACTTATATTCACTAGGGGTAATCCTATTCCATAGAGTATTTTTATCCTTGTAGAATCTCCATATCCATTTTGCACAAAGATCTACATTAGGCAGTGTGGTGATGGTGGTACGAAGACCACCCTTGTCAATTGGTCTTTCAACCATCTTCCAACTTAGCAAATGATGACCACTGAAACTATTCATCCCCTTCTACAACAATGACTTTATCTTCATTTCAATGTGGAGTTCAGTCTTTTGGAATGATAAACCACTCTTTCCATAATCCATAATGACCATGTTTGCTTCCAACAAGTATTGGTAATCAGGACAAAGTACATATCATAAAATCTATTAATATGACATGTCACAATTGTTGGGGTAATTGTGTCAAAAGTTTTTAAAATGCCGCTTCTATCACAATTATGGGTACAAATAAATTTTGGAAAATTTATTTTCATCTGTGATGTTTTGAGTTGAAAATGACTGAAATAAGTTGAAATGCTCTAAAACACAAATAAGAATTATGAGACAACCAAAAATAAGAACTGAAAAAAGAAAGAAAAAAGAAGTAATTATGAGGTACTCTCCCATCTTTTCCATTCATTGGAAATGAAAATTTTGGACATTTCAGCTAGGTCTAAATGAATATTAGAACTACAGTTGGCACCTAGAAGGAAAAAATCATGCTAGCTTTTAGCAATGACAGATGGGAGATGGAACTGAAAAATAGTTTGACTTGATGCATGATGGCATGATTCTTTGCATCTTAATATTGACTGGAGATGTGTTTATGAAATGTGAAGGAAAAAAAATAACAAAGATGAGTTGGTGGTGGACCACTGAAATTTTCTTAAGGTTATTGGACGACAAAAATGGTTAATTAATTGGTGAGGGTTGGAAAGCTTCAAACAAAAAGAAGAAAAATAAAAGATGAAGAAGACATGGCCAAGTACTAAACACAATATGAGGTACAAGGAATGAAAATTCGACTTCGTCCCAAACTTCGACATTTGAAAATTAAATTAATTCGAAGAGTTCGAGAAATTCGAAAGAATTTTTGTAAAAATTTACCAAGTTAGTAAAATTCAAAAAAATACTATGTAAATGCTAAAAATATGGACAATTTCTATTAAAAATACTAAAAACAAACATAATAAATATATTTTACATATAGAAGTATACATATAATGGTTTTGAACATATATTTTAACATTAGCAATGTTTTATGCACATCGCATTTGTTACCTTAAAACTATTAGAAAAAAGAAAGAAACAAAAATAAATTTATTGTCAAACCCTAACGGTCTTACAAACATAAACCTTGGTTTTCCTTTTTCTTTCTTTTCTCAACGTCTCTTCTCTTAGGCTTTTAACTTATTTTTCTCTTATCACTCTTCTCTCTATTGTCTCTTCTTCCAAGTCATAGTTTGTTCTGCTTTCTCTTTGTGCACCACATAAATTCTTTTATTAAAAATACTCTTTTTCACGGCTTTTATACAATTTTTTTTTTTACAAAAATCATTAAAACTTCAATTTTAAGCGTTGATTTTTCGAAGATTTCGACGAAATTTTGTAATTTTATAATTACAGGCGAACTTCATTTCGATTATCTAAATTAGCTAATTAATTCGGCTAATTTCGACAAACTTCGGCTAATTTTCATACCATGATGAGGGATGTGATAAACAATTAATAATTTAATTGGCTGGCTGCTAGAGAAGGTGAGAACACCTTTGAGCTGACAAAAATAAGAGAGAAGAGCTACGTATGAGATTAGGTTTTTGTATTTTGAACAAAAAATACGTGTGTAAGTGTCAGTTATGTAACAAATTCTCTTCATGGTCATGTTTTACAATACCAAAGATTCATTCAGCTATAAATTTTCTCACATGCTATTACTGTTTTGGTGAAGCTGGACTATGTGTTGTTTGTTTTCTACGAAAAAGGCTGGATCCATCTACAAATTGTTCTAATTCTAGTTGAAACTTCTCCTACTTCTGAAATGTTAACGAGATGCTACTTTATTAATATAATCAGGTGATATTCATGGTCAGTATTCAGATCTTTTGCGGCTTTTTGAATATGGTGGATTTCCTCCTCGTGCAAATTACTTATTCTTGGGGGATTATGTAGATCGAGGCAAGCAAAGCCTAGAGACAATTTGCCTCCTCCTTGCATATAAAATCAAATATCCAGAAAACTTTTTTCTTTTGAGGGGCAATCATGAATGTGCATCTATAAACCGTATATATGGATTTTATGATGAGTGTAAGAGAAGATTTAATGTAAGGCTGTGGAAAATTTTTACAGATTGTTTTAACTGCCTTCCTGTGGCTGCCCTCATAGATGAAAAGATTCTCTGCATGCATGGGGGCCTTTCCCCTGACCTGCAAAACTTGAATCAGATACGAAATTTACAACGCCCAACTGATGTCCCTGACACTGGTTTGCTCTGTGATCTTCTCTGGTCGGATCCTAGTAAGGATGTTAGAGGTTGGGGGATGAATGACAGAGGTGTTTCATATACTTTTGGAACTGATAAGGTGATTGAGTTTCTTGAGAAACATGATCTGGACCTCATCTGTAGAGCTCATCAGGTTGACTTACTTTCACATTTTATTTGGCAATGGTAATAAATCTGCGAGTTCAGGGCTTATTTGCCTAATTTTTATCTACAGGTTGTTGAAGATGGATATGAGTTCTTTGCTGATAGGCGACTTGTGACCATATTTTCAGCTCCAAATTACTGTGGAGAGTTTGACAATGCAGGTGCAATGATGAGTGTTGATGATACTCTGATGTGTTCTTTTCAAATACTCAAGCCTGCAGAAAAAAAACCAAAGTTCAACTTTGGAAGCACAACAACAACTAAGCCAGGAACTCCTGGAGTCAAGGTAATCTCGAGTTTTAATCTTTACCACTCCATGAAATTAACTAAAAATTTCAGTAGATGTGCTATGCTGATCTGTGCCTTATGTTTTCTATTTTTTTTATTTTGCTATAAATATGGAATATAACGTCGTATGATTTTAAAGATCCTGACGATAGATAAAACTCTATTCTGTTTACTAGACTTGAATTTGGGAGCATTGAGGAGAAACATAGAAAAATCAGAAATTACACTTGACCCCTTCATTGGATATTCTAGAAATTGGAACAGTATTGAAATTTTGACTACAATGGCTACATTTGAAGTCATTTTTCAATTTTTATTACACCATTGAACTATTTCCAACTTCTTCATTCTCCTCAATGATGTGATATTATTCTACCTGAAACCAAATTAGACATGTAAAAGCTTCAAAATGTTGGGGAAAAATTAATATTTTGAAAGTATGTTACAAAACAAGCAAGTCTATCAATTACCTTTGATTTCTTATTCATTTTTGGATTCACATCAGCCCTTTCATACAGAAACATGCGGGAAAGAAATGAAATCAAAACCTAGCATAACCTATGAACTGCGGATTTTGGTTGGAGAAATTTTAAATAAAAAGAAACTTGAATAGCAAAATAAAACGGTTGGTCTGCTGGTTAAGCTTGTGCTACAAGCTAGGTATTTGTCAGGTATTTGTTACTAGACAAATGTCCAAAGAGAAAAAGAAAATTGTCTCTATATAAATTATCGGGTGAATTCTTCTATATGGTGGCCCCATCAAACAGTAAAAGAACAAGGTTTCCTGTCAAATCATCATGGTGTTAGTGGCGTAATCCAAGTCAACTTGGTACGGATAGATTTTATGGAAATTGATATAATCATCATTGAGTTAGTGACATAATTCAAGTCAACTTGGTAGGAATAGATTTTATGGAAATTGATATAATCATTGATTTTATGGAAATCATGGTATGAAAATTAGTCGAAGTTTGTCGAAATTAGTCTAATTAATTAGTTAATTTGGACAATCAAAGCGATGTTTGCCTGTAATTATAAAATTACAAAATTTCATCGAAATCTTCGAAAAATTGGCGAAGTTCACTTAAAATTGAAGTTTTGAAGATTTTTGTAGAAAAAAAAGTTGTATATAAGTTGTGAAAAAGAACATTTTTAATGATAGAATTTATGAGGTGCACTAAGATTCTTTAGTATAATTATAGAGATTGTATAAAAAAATCATTTTCTATAAATAAAAAAGATTTAAGGCGAGATATGTATAATTGGCGAGTAGCTATCCAAGAGAAAGAAGAATAAACTGTAATTTGAAAGAAGAGACGATAGAGAGAAGAGTGATAAGAGAAAAATAAGCTAAAAGCCTAAGATGAGAGATGTTAAGAGAAGAAAAAGAAAGGAAAACAAAGGTTTATGTTTGTAAGATCATTAGAATTTGACGATAAATTTTTTTTTGTTTCTTTCTTTTCTCTAACAATTTCAAGTTAATATGTGTGATGTGCATAAAACATTGTTAATGTTAAAATACATGTTTGAAACTATTATATGTAAAATATATTTGTTATGTTTGTTTTTGGTATTTTTGATAGAAATTGTCCATATTTTAGCATTTACATAGTATTTTTAAAAATTTTTCTAACTTGGCAAATTTTTACAAAAATTCTTTCAAATTTCTTGAACTCTTCGAATTGATTCTAATTTTCAAAGGTCAAAGTTTGGGGCGAAGTCAAATTTTCATTCATTGATGGAAATTGATATAATCATCGTCGAGTTAGTGACATAATTCATGTCAACTTGGTAGGAATAGATTTTATGGAATTTGATATAAATCTTTTTTGAATTCTCTTCAATGACATTGAACAACAATGTCTCCAAGGGCAACTAAATGAAAATTTGAGATTTAGAGAGATGAGAGATGAATTATTTTAACAAGTCCAGCAGCCATCGCATAGAAATGAGTCACAGTTTCACACCAAACCTTAGATATATCCTAAATTCCTAATGAAGGTATGATGCACAAATATTCCTTTTTTCATCTTCTAGGGAGAACCTAGATGTATAATCCATGTACAAGGCATAAATTTTTGAATATTAAACACAACAAACAACCAATTGAGATTGCTATTTTAGATATTGAAATATACTTCAAAGTTCCAACTCATTATAAAACCTTCTCTATCTCAAGGAACGAAAATTCATCTTCACCTCAAAGTTTGACCTTTGAAAATTAGAATTAATTCGAAGAGTTTGAAAAATTCGAAAGAATTTTTGTAAAAATTTACCAAGTTAGAAAAATTCAAAAAATACCATGTAAATGCTAAAATATGGACAATTTCTATTAAAAATCTCAAAAACAAATATAATAAATATATTTTACATGTAAAAGTATACATATTATGGTTTCGAACATGTATTTTAACATTAACAATGTTTTATGCACATTGCACGTGTTAACTTAAAATTGTTAGAGAAAAGAAAGAAAAAAAGAAAAATTTATCGTCAAACCCTAATGGTCTTGCAAACACAAACCTTGATTTTCCTTTCTCTTTCTTCTTTCAACGTCTCTCCTTTTAGACTTTTAGCTTATTTTTCTCTTATCACTTTTCTCTCTATCGTCTCTTTTTCCAAGTTACAGTTTGTTCTTCTTTCTCTCGGATAGCTACTCTCCAGTTATACATATCTCGCCTTAAATCTTTTTCATTTGTAGAAAATAATTTTTTATATAATCTCTATAATTATACTAAAGAATCTTTGTGCATCACATAAATTCTTTCATTAAAAATGCTTTTTTTCACGGCTTTTATACAATTTTTTTCTACAAAAATCTTCAAAACTTTAATTTTGAGTGAACTTTGCCGATTTTTCGAAGATTTTGATGAAATTTTGTAATTTTATAATTATAGGCGAACTTCGCTTCGATTGTCCAAATTATCTAATTAATTCGGCTAATTTCGACGAATTTCGGATGCCATGCTCTATCTATTTATGGAGTTGAGAATAATGATAGAAAGCATTACCACCTAGGATAGCTATGAGCTACCTGTAAACTAAAGAAATGAATTGATGGGGCGATAAAGTCTACTAATTGACTAGTCTAACCAAATAAAACGAAGGTATGGCTGCATTTGGTTTGTGACCTAGAAACTAGAATACAACCCACAAATTTGAAACTTAGAAAACAAGGTTTCTGTTTTTTACATGTTTTCTCCATAAATCTCGGAAAACTGTTTTTGAGTTTCAGCCGGTGACATGTGTTTTTTGTGTTCCCAAATTTTTAAATGCAAAATACTATATCTAATCATAAACCAAATATAGGCTAAATTATTTGCAATATCTGTTTCCTGCTACTTACACCTACGGTTTGATCTTTGATTACGGTCAATGTTGACTGGAAAGGTTTTACATTGTGTTAGCATCATTCTTCCTGTTTTGACCTTGAAAACAGGTTTTGATTAGTGATTTACTACTTTATTTTATTCTTGAAGTAATTGTTTATGGAGCTTGAGTAATGGTTAACTCTTGAAGAATATTTGAACAAAAAATAAAGTTAATAGTTCTCCATGCTTTTTCATTGACAAGTAGCTTTAGTATTGTTAGGGCTTATTTATGTTCACAAATCACAAATAGTGGTTCATTGGTTTAGGATCATTCAAAATATTAATGCTTGATCTCCTTGTCCAATTTTGGGAAAATAATGTGAGTTGTGTTTGATTTATGATTCAAAAATAGCAATGCAATTTGCTAAAAAAAAAGGGAAAAAGAAATGACTTCTTAATTTTATTAGGAAAACAAGTTTTCTTTTCAACTTTGACCAATAAAACATCTTTTTTCATTGTTTTAGGATTTTTAAATAATGTATTCAAATCATGAATCAAATTCGTTTATATAGAGTTTTAGCTATGCTCGATATCTATGAATCGTACAACTCTGGTTCACTACTTTGCATGTTTGCTATTTTTCAACAAATAATTTATAGGGTGTGCTTGCAAAATATATTTTTTTAAAAGTTTACAGTTGGGAAATTGGAAAATTTATTCAATGGAACAATGCCTTTTCCCAAGTACATGGTGGTCATAGTTGCGTGTCTGGTTCCTCTACTTGGCTTTTTGAAGATCTAAATGTACACGAATACATTTATATTATGAGTAGTTATTATCCTACTTTGTTATCTTTTCCAATGTTATTTTAGATTTTCCTCTCTTTTGTATGGTTGTCATTCTAAATGTTCAAACTCTCAAAATTGTTTTTGTCATAATTCCATCTCGTTTTCAAAGGGGGCCACTCCTACCATTTCTTAGTGTATTTACATGTTTAATAGTCAATTCTTAGTTTCTGCACTTACATTTGTACTTCATTAGAATTATAAGTATTCCATTTATTTTAGTCATAGTCCTAGTGATCTTGAAATCTTTGATGTCTAAGAATGCTGATTTAGTTTTATCAATTTTACATGTGCTTGGTGAAATTTCTTGGGGCTGACATGCTTTTATATGGCAAAGAAAACATCTTGATGGATTACTGTTAGCACACTATTGCATTTATCTACTGAGGAATAAGAAGAGTAGGAAAGAGTGCATTTCGGATAAGGCATGAGAAAACTTTGATTGAGTTGCCTCTCCTTGATCATGCTTCTTGATTGAATGGGTTTTGTGCCAGCTAGGCTGTGTAAATATTCTCATGACCTTTTGTATCTTAACCAATTGCTTTCAGGATTTTGTTGGCAAGGGAAACAAATAAAAATATATTCGAAAAGTAACAATTAAATCAATGACACACGTCTCCTGAAGTTTCCTTCTAGTTACCTAGCTTAGGATGAAAGAGAATTTTCATACGTACTTCTTGATTGACAAACAAATGCAACAAATTAGAAGCGCTTGATGGATTTTAGATCCCAAGATTGATAGATTAAACTTTAAATACTCCATGGAGGAGAGTCATGCTTTTAAATAATTATACAACTAATAGAGTGAACACTGCAAATGTCAATAATTTTGTAATCCATATGACTCAACAATTGGCAACTTTTAGAGAAACTATCTCACAATTTGACTAGCGAATGAAAAGAAAATGGTGTAACTTCTCTTGGCATATAGCCCTAGAAACAACCTTCTGATATCTAGAAGAACTAAACACGCTAAATTAAATTATTTTTTGTTCCTCTAGCACCTTCCATGATATTGGAAATTATTATTTCCTTGATCATGGCTAGGGAAATGTCTCATTGATAAGAAATACTTGAGGATGGAATGTTTTGATATGAGCTTATACTCTCAACTTCAGAAAAAGACGTAGTTAGTGTGTTGGGCCCTTGATTGTAGAGATTGGGAAAGGTCGGTGTCACAACCTCAACTATCACATTGAAGTAGTTACTCATATGCGTTCCAAGTGAGACTTTGTCAATTGTTCTCCACTTTCTCTGAAACGTTTTTAAGTTTCTTTTAACCCATAAACAATAGCAACTACCTCCTATGCTAGCTGCGTAATGTATTCCATGGTGTCCTCTTTCTTTTAGTTTTTGACTAGTCACTAAGCCAATTCCCTCTATTTTACAGACTATATGGTTAATAGAGGTAGAGCATTTACCCTCGCATACATTACAAGAATGCCTTTGGAAGAAAAGATGCTTTTCATCCTCCTACCCATACAAGGGATTCTAATTGATTTCAATTCAACAATTTTGGGATAAAAACCTTCTCAATTGTTGAATCACACAAATAAATAGTTTCCACTCACAGTTGTGCTTTTGTATAAATTAAGGAAACCATACAACCTTCCACCATCAATGCATAAGACACTAACATTCTCCTAGTTTTATTTAGAACTAAACACATTAGCCTCTTAATTTAGGCCACCTTTGCAGTCCATAAGTGGAGCATCTAAATCTGCTTATGACCTTTGCATAAACTCTGCATGTCGGCATCCTTCAAAGAGGGAATGTTTCAACTAGTAGAAGACTTTGTCAAATCAACTACGTAAAGAGTTTACTAAATTAGGCTACATGAAAAGCTGAGAGTCAACTTAACCCTTGATCCAAAGAAGTGGAGAGAATAAATTCAGGTATCAACGTGACCATGACCACGAGCATTCCACTAGTTAACCGTTGTTATGTAGTTAAAAGAAGGCTCAGTTGACAATGTGACCATGTGCATTCCAGATAGGCTACTTGATATATTTACCATGCATATTTTGTGACAACCTCCTCTACCAAAATTTTGGAGAGGGGGTTGCCCGAGCTGGTACTCATACCTAGCACAAGTACAAAATCTATACAAGATTTGTAGTCCATATCACAGTAATCTAAATCCTTGAACAGGTCTTCTAGGCATAGATTTTAATAAAAATAATTAAATTTCTATGGTAAATCATAACCTGTTACAGACATTAATTTTAATAAAACCTTTTAAAATTTTTTTTTTATTTTTATCTCCCCTATTTTGTAAGTCTATTCAAGGAAAGAAAACAGTGAAATGAGTTGAGCAAAGTGATGCTGCGCTGATTTCTAAAGGGTAGAGGGTAGATTTTATTAATTTTGTAGAATCTGTTATAAGTGTAGTGTAAATGTGAGGAAAATTGTAAATCTTAATTCATTGAGAATTTTTTTTATTATTTATTTATTTATTTATTTTTAGTGTTTTGTGGTTGTGAGTAGGAGATTTTATTCTTTAATTTGTACATCTCATTATTGACATACATTCTTGATTCATTTTCCAATCAAATGCTTGCATCGGTACCTACAAGTTGGTATTAGAGCATCAATCAGAATGGCCCAAAAGAAAAATGATGGAAGAGTCGAATTTTTGGAGAAATGTGAGAAGAAATTCAAAGATTGTTGAATATGGAGAACTTAGTGGATGTTTTCAATTAAAACCTTGCTCACGTTCTTCAGACATTGAAAGAAAGTTAGATATTTGTAGCTGAACTACAAGATTTCACTCCACACATAGTGATTGCCTCACCCCTAACTTGAAAACAAGTGTTTAATGATATTGGCAATGGGAGGAAATGGGGAGGAAAATATGAGATTGGGGAGACTAGTAGGGTAGGTGTTCCTCTTGGTGAAGGGTTTTGAGTAGACCAACATGATTGGAAAGGAGGTTAATGCATTGATGTGTTGGTTTTCTAGAGAAGCAATCAAGATGAATGGGTTTTGTGTGAGGAGCAATACTTCCACTCTGTGACCTTGATGATATGGAAAGTTGGTAGTGGTGGGTGAGTTTTGAATGGGGATGCATTATCTTTGTACCAGTGGATGGTAGCACAAGCACCTTTTGTGTGTTGGGAAAACTCAATAATTGTCTATCATTGCAGTTTTGACTAACACAAATTGGGAGTCTTTGTGAGTAGTTGCTGGTGTTGTGACAAACTAGATTAGGTGGCTTCTTTTGGGCGTGTGTTTAAAATCTTGGCCGCACCATTAAGGTGGACTATGCATCAGAAAACACTTTTCCCAATGGGTTGCGTTAATGATTCAAAGTGAAGATTCAATTATCACAATCTAGAGGGTTAGTGTAGTTTATGGTGATGGCATAGTGTTCTGGAGGATAAGAACCTTATTGTGATTGAATCAAGGTCTTAGTGGAGTTTGATAAGTTAAACTCAAGTTCAATGGAGGCCAAGGAGACATTGAATCTGTTGATCAATATCCAAGGAGGGTGGTTGTTCTTTTTGATTGCTTTGTACAATAGTGAAGAGAGACTCCAACGAAATGTTTGATGATGTTTGAGCTTTTGGCTTGTAAATAGAATGGTTGTGTTTTCATAGTGATGAAAATTTCATAAGGTCATCATTGTAAGAAGGAATTGAAGGTATTACTGGTTCAAGATGAACCATATGAACTTGTGATAGTGATTACTGTTAAGTTGACACAGTTTGGTGATGGCGTTGCAAATGCTGGAGTCATCATTGAATGTTATGCTGGGTTTCATGACCCTAGGCGCTATGAAATTGAAAGGTTCATTCATTAGGTACACATGAGGTGGTGATTCTTATAAATTGTGGAACAACTCAACTTTCTTTTCTTGGATTGTTAGGGTTTTGTTCATTGTTGAACTAAACCATAGGGAATAGAGTAATTGTTGAATGTCGTGGTGGGTAAAGCACTACAAAACTGAACGGTTATGTTGCATTGTTAGTCAGTTGAAGAAAAATCGAAGCTGTTGGGAGGAAAGATGGTGTCACCAAATGTCGAAGTAAACCTTAGACAATGGTTCCTTGCCTTGCATTGGCAAGATTGACAAACTATTTGCTGACGTGGTTAGATGAGAGTGGTGGGGATTCTAGTTGTAGTTTGGACAATTTGGACAATCGACACCCTCAAACGAGTGGACAATGTGCATGGGCGATTTCTAGGGAATTATCATGAAAAAATGAATGATTTAGTTTTGGGTTTTGCGAAGCTTGAGTTAGAGGACAATCTAGATTCTTGCTGGAGTGTATCCAATTAAAGTTGGGTACCTGTACTTGAAATTAGTTGATTTTCATTCCTTCTTTTCCTTGGTGTTTTAAAGAAATGTCCATACTTCACAAATACAAAATACCATTTCCTATTGTCTCCATCTCCTAGTAAACTCAAATGAAAGTACAAAATCAATCTATCTCTCATCGCTCAACCACCAAATTTTTCATAATGTGTCTCAACACTTTGCCTTCCCTTGTTTTCCCCACCACCCCCCAAAATTTTCAATTTCCTCCAAGACTTCCACTACCCATTAATCTCGAAACATCATCGTCGTTGCCTCTTCGTGTTGCACCACCACCACCACCACCTTGCATTGCACCATCACCGCCAACTCTAACAGCAAAACCATCCCTACTGCCTTGTGTAGCACCATCAGTACGTCGTGTGGCACTGCCACCATGATCTTTGATGGTAAAACAACCATTGCCTCCATCTCCTGTTAGGCCACTATTGCCTCATCCCTTTAGTCCGCCACTTCTGAATTTCACTCCAACATCTCTAACACTATCTCCACTAGGACATGCTACTATGATAATTATTTTTGTGTTATTGGGTGGCCTCTTCTTTTTAGCATTTCTTGTAGTGGCTCTATTTTGTTACTTGGCAGGCATTTTCGTCCACAACTTGTGATGCTATCCCATGAAGATGTTCATATTCATGAGGCAATAAAAAAGACTGAAATGATTTGGGAAGGTTTGCATGCTAAATTTGTCGATGATATTGATGAAAGCTAGTGTAACGACCCATATTTTCGGGCACCAAGTCGACGAACTCGACATGTATTTACTTCTATTTTAATTTCCATTTATTAATGAAAATACATGATTTTCTCTCCAATTTTTGATTTTATGTATTAATGAAAGAAATCATGATTAATTGGAAAAGAAATTCTGAAAAATATGGAAAAGTTTTGGAAAAATTATCTTTAAGTTTTAGAGACATTATAAAAATGCAATTGGGCTAAAAAATGGACATAAATGCCCAATTTTCTAATTTCTCAATTATGTTGCATTTAATTGAATAGAATTATGAAAAATTCAAGAAATTTAGGAAAAATGAAGGAAGATACAATTTAAATATTAGAAATGATAAGTATGAGAGCGACACATTGGTGATTAAAAGTATCTAGATTAATTGAAAAAAAAAATTAAATATCAAAAAATTACTCCAGCGGTCGAATTATTGGAACGAAAAGAAAATTTATATATAATAAGTAATGAAAATTTTGAATTTTGTTGGTTAGCGGGTAGTTTTGTTGGTTGAATTGAGATTCAAGTGGATTGCCAACATGACAAATGGAGAGAGGACACCTAAGTTACTATGCCGAGTCACTAAACACCATTTTCTCACTCAACAATCACAAACCAAAATTCCAGAAAAAAAAAAAAGAGAACGTCTGCTTTGTTTTCTTCTCCAAGGCCGAATCACAAGAAGGGAGAGGAGAAGCCATTGGAGCTCCTTTTGAGCTTGGATTTGGACAAGGAGTGTGAATTTGAGTTTAAGCAAGAAGTTGAAGAAGACATTGAGTCGCATAAAATAGTTAGCATGGAAATGATTTAAAGGTTGATGAATGACTCACGGTGTTCAAGATTTTTACAGCCCATGCATGTCATATACGAGGGATAACCCATGCTCCTAAACATCTCTACACAATTGTTTATGGATTCCATGTTTTAGTTGAGTTTTGATTGAAAAATCTTGTTTCTTGACCTTAGCAAATCATGTGTTATATAAAACATATAGTCTCAATTTTTATCATAAAAACATAGAATTCATCTACACAACACCTCATACAACAAGTCCCAATGAATTTAAATACCCAGTTGAGACTATATGTTTTAAACTAACACAATTCTCGCATTTTTCCCAAATGTCCAGCCCTTGTACTTGCATCAATTCATGAAATCTTCTCTTAGTACACATCTTCTTATCATCTAGTTTTATCTATCAATGAATCTAAGGCCGTTTCCATGATGTCTATGGTGAAATTGCCACTCTTTGTGCTGATTTCTTTATGGATTTACGTCAGTCACGTTGCTTAGTTTTTGGCCACTGAAATGTCTTAAAAACACTTCTAAAACTCTATGTTATGCACGTGAATTTCCAGCATGTATCCTAGGATGCATCTCATGGAAATATGCCTTGTTTTGATGCGTTTTTAAGTTTGTACTTTGGTTGTTTTTTCCTTGGGCATCTAATATATAAAACCAGCAACTTAACCTAAGTTTTTATTCCATTAATCCCAAAGTTTAATGGATGGTTTTTGGCTGATAACACTTTGGGTAAAACTATCCATTGCATCTTCTTTTT
Organism: Tinospora cordifolia; assembly: GCA_030144865.1. Classification (NCBI taxonomy): domain Eukaryota; kingdom Viridiplantae; phylum Streptophyta; class Magnoliopsida; order Ranunculales; family Menispermaceae; genus Tinospora; species Tinospora cordifolia. The sequence goes on from JAJIYU010000593.1 coordinate 16,137, forward strand.
CTCTTTTCCACTTCTCCATGCACATGCACACTTGGCCATTCCTACCCTAAACATACATGATTATATGTTTTTTTATGGTTGTTTCTAAGGTAAATAATAATGTATCCATGGCTGAAAATGTCCAGTCTTAATATGCACATATCTAACACCGAACCGCTGTGTATTGTATTTGCACTCTCAAGATCAATCCTTGAGTATGTGCATACATGGTCTCAACCTATGATATTCCTATCTAACCGTGCATTAAACATGTTTTCATGCTCAAGTGATCATGTTTTCAGCCATATCTCATTGCTGGTTTTGTGTGTGTCTGATCTAGGGTTAGTTTGTTATACCTTTGTGCACTAACTTCTTATTTTGGGTTTCTTTCCTTGGCTGGTTCTCCTCTTTGTTTTCTTGTGTGATTTGATGTCCAAAGGCTGAGAAAGATGGCTGATCCAATCGTGTTCTTGTACACACTAAAACGGCAAGGTGAATGGTGCAAAGGGATGAAACCAGCTTGTAGTTTGTGTAAGATTGGAGGATGATTTCAACAGCTGATTTCTATGTGTAAATGGGCATTTCTTGGATGCTCTTATCAGTGGAATAGCGTGTGGGTAAGATGTCTAGAACAATGGCCAAAGCTAGGTTTGAGAGTGTTGAAGGAGATGAATGCCATGATGTCTTGTCGTGAGAAGAAGGGGCTATGGTGCCTGCTTTTCTTTCCCCCTTAAAGTGGCATTCTCTAGGTTGAAGACGGAAGAAAAATCTCAAAGAAACTGATTTCCCTTGAGCATTTCCTTGGTGAGAAAGAAAGTGCAACTTTTGAAAAGGAAGCTCTCTTTGATGGTTCTTGGGTGCCATTTTGGCGAGTTAGTGCAGGGAAGGAATCCGTAAGATTTCCTTCCTTTTATGGATGTTTCTTGAGTGTGAAGAAGGAATAAGGTTGTTGATCAGTCTTTAGAGCGTCATTGGAATGAACAATTTGGGAAGAAGACAAGAGATGTGTGAGATAAGCACCCATATTTGGATGTTGGTAATCTTGTGAATATTAGGGACCTTCTAAAATAGAAGACATGTATGGGAGTGTTTGAATCGTCTAATACTTGATAAGTGTTTATATGTTTAAATGTTTAAATTTGAATAATGATTGTGATGAAATAAGATGATTTATTAGGCTCTTTCAACTCATTCTTATTTATTTTTTAGATGCAAGTGGCCAATGAGCATGGTTGTCTCCATGGTGTTGAACCTAAAAAGACTATTTTATTTGCTTTATGAATTCTAAACTTTATTAAATTCTTTTTGGAATTGATTATTTTATTATATGTTTTATTTGATCCTAAGTACTTGATCAAAATCCAAACATTTTAGAAATAATTTTTAAACTTGAATGTAAGCCATGAGAACAATAACACTTAATTTCACGTGGTTAGCTTTCAAATTAATTTATTTGATTTTACCTGATTTGATTGAATTGGATTCATGGTCATTGGTTGATTATTTGTGGATCATATGCTTTAGAAGAAGAGAAAAGACACTTATATTGTTATGTGATGTTGACCATGATGGATTGGTAGATTGGAAAAGAAAAATCAAGTGACACTCCACTTGGGAAGGTCAAGCATTTGAGATCTTTTGGAAAAAGAAATGTCCTTTTTTATTTTGAAAATACTGACAAGTATTGTGTTTTGGCTTTTTTCATTTGAACCAAGGCAAAGTGGGGTGTTACAGTACTATTGTGTGGATGGAGGCTAATGCATGTTAGGTAGTTAAAAATGAATTACCTGTTACAATTCTTTGAGAGGACCAAGTGGGTGCTTAAGTAACAAAGACTAGGCGCGTGAAACAAGGCAACGCTAACTCTAGATTCTTTCCTAAAATCTTGAATCATTGACATGTAGGAACTCCATTTCATAATTGGAAAAACAAGATGATTTCTTTTAGGTTGGAAGAAGAGACTTTTCTTGAAGGTGGATGGTCTTTTGTTTTGTTTGTATAAGGCTAGGGATGGTTCTCTTTGGGAATTGAAGGTATTAATTGGGCCAAGATTCCTTTAGATAGTTGTGTGTTGCTGAAAAGTGTTTTGAGATAGAGGAGCTTCATGATGTGCTGTTTAATTGAGATGGAGACATCTCGAGGTCCTGATGGATTTTTATGAAGAGTGTTGTGGGATTATTAAGTTGGACCTAAAAAAGTTACGTATGAATTTTTTGTTAGTGGTTTCGTTAATAAGTTGGCGAATGAGACCTACATCACCCTCATACCTAAGAAAGTTCACTCCAAGAGAGTGACAAACTTTTGACCAATTATTCTCGTTAGTAGTTTGCAAAAGATTGTGGCAAAAGCTCTTGCAAATCGATATAGGTCAATTCTTCATCAAATGATTGCAAGAGACTAAGATGGCATTTGTGCAAGGGAGACGTTGTAGATGCTGTTGTAATTGCAAATTATAGGTGAAGACAAAAAGGAGAATTCTTAGAACTGATTTTAAGAAGACTAGTGTGGTTTGATGGGATTATTTATTTATTTATTTATTTTCTAATTTTTGGATTATGTGCTACTGAACAAGGGGTTTGGGGATAGATGGTGCAAATGGTTCAAAGGATGTCTCTCGTTTGTTTAGGTTGCTCCTGTGTGTCTATAAGTTCCAAATTAAGTGTTTTAACATATATTTCAAAAAATTAACTTGTTACTACTCTGAATTCCCAATTAAACCATGTTTACAAATAATACTTGGTTTATTTGCTGTAGTTTACATGTATGACTTTTATCCATGTTTACAACTTAATTCTTAACTAACTTTGACACTAAGTCTATAAGAGTACTTGCTGGTTTGGCGTGGAAATTCAGGTCGTACACTAAAATCTAATGGTTGAATTTGTGTTTCATCTTACACCTCTATTCGAATGCCTTTGACCTAACAACTAAGGTGCTGTTTTAGGGTGTTTAACACTGATTTCTTAGTGTGTTATCAGCAGCTCAATTAACTATTAAACTGCTCCCTAAACTTTAGAAAAACCATGCCCTAACAAAATAGCATTAGGGTTTCCTTGGTAATCTTTGGATTTTTGAGTGTAAAATCGTGCGAGATTCGCATCCTTTATGAGGCTGTTTCTGAGGGAACCAAACCCGAGGTTTTCCCTCATGTTTTGCAACTAAAATAACCCTATAAACTGTGCATAAGGTCGCTGGTTTTGCTGATGCAAAACAGTAAGTCATGCGCTCCTTTTTCTTTGCACGAATCACACATTTGGGCATTGTTTGATGCCCTTTTTGGGGTGTCCTCTTAGGGTTTCTTAAGCACAATTTCTTTAGGTCAACCTACTGGTTCTATAGTGTTATGAACTGGTTTTGGTTGTGCACCAAAACAATGGGCATTAGGGTTAGGATTTTTTTACAGAAGCGTTTATCAGATTGGATGCTTGTGCACGACCCTTTTCTTACTTGGCCTGCGTAATGGTTTAGGTTTCCGTTGCAGCAAGGTATGCACTTTTTCTCTCTTGCTGGACTAGAGTCTTTTAGGGTCCCAAAATATGAGTTTTAGAGGCCGTGAAATGGGTATCCTTCTAGGGGTCGTTTGCATGTGATTCCGTACATGATCAAGTGGCTGTTAGACATAATTTTGGAACACTATGCCATGGCTGTTTTGGGGTGCTTCCCCTACCCTTCTAGGATGTTTTTACTGAGAAAAAAAATAGTGCAGAAAGAGTTGTATACCTTCCGTTTTGCTAGTTCTTTTTATTGCTTTTCTTTGGAGATCTTAACTCTCCTAGATTCCTTCACTGTGTTTCTATCGTGGGATGGGATCACTAATGATGTCTCTAATACTTTGGAGCCAAGGTTTTTGATGTAGGAGAAGATGGAGAACAAAAGAGGAGAAGAAATATGGTGGTTAGGTTGCATTTAGGGTTTTGAAGAATGCAGTTTTAGTTTAGGCATAAGGACAACCTATATATGCGTTTATGAATGTTCCAAAGTTTGATTTGGATTGTGGTTTGCTGGTTGTATGTCCAAAGTAGGAGTCCATGTCCAAGATCATCTCCTTGCACCCAAATTACATGCTGTTAGGACTCCTTCCCTTGGGAGTGCTTATTGAAGGAAACCTCTTCTAGTCATTTTATGATGCCACTTTGTGAGATAAGGTACGTAGAAATTTTTTTAGGAACTAAGAGATTGGATCTCATAGGGATTGCTTGGAGTCCTAGTCTTAGTGTTTTTAATTTTTATTTAAGCTTGTAGTATTTGAAAACCATGTAATGTATGAAAACGTTAATTTCTAATAAAAAGGAGACATCCCATATTTCTCAAAAATGGAAAGGCATCCCACTTGTCTCCATGTGACATACACATGATATGACGTAGCCTAACTTTATTTCATTCTTATTCTATTTCTATTGATTTATTTTTATTACATTTCTATTAATTTAATCTAATTTATTTATTTTATTTATTTTATATATTAGTGAATTCCTAGGGTATTACACAAGATTAAGGCTTCTAGGAGTTTGAGAGGAGATTCCCTCTTTCTTATTTTGTTCATTTTTGTACTAGATATGTCGACTAGAATGATGGACAAGGCTACCTCTGAAGGAGTAATCATTGGTTTTTAGAGATGAGCAAAAAGGTGTGACTTTAAGCCATGCTTATTCATAGTGAATGGTTATGCTGTTAGTTTGGAGGCTTCTGTCAAGATTATCCAGGGTTTTTGTTGGATTTTTGGGATGAAGCTTCACTTAGAGAAATGCGAGTTGGATGGTATTGCTTTATTATGAGGTTGAAGATATGGCAAAGTTGCGTGAGGTTGCTTTGTGGGTTAACGGTTCTTGTGGTGTCTTCACCTACCTTTGGGGGGTAATCCTTTGTCCTCTTCTTTATGGGATCCTGTTGTTAATAGTATGACGAGAAGATTATATTGATGGTAATGAAGTTTCCTCTCAAAAGGGGGAACATTCATCTTGTTTAAAATTGTATTGCATGCCATCTCATGTATTATCTTTCTATGTTCAAGATCTCGCAGCTGGTTGCTATGAGGTTTGAGTGATCGATGAGAAAATTCTTGTTGAAGGAGCGGGAGAAAGAGGAAGGGTGTAACGACCCGTATTTTCAAGAAATTGAGTCAATGGGCTCAACATGTATTTTGATGTATTAATTAATGGATTATAAATAAAAAAAATGATTTAACGGGTATTGTATAATTTAATGTATGAATTAAATAATAATATGTGATTTTTAGAAAATAAAATTAATTAATGTGGGTATTAAAATAAAAATGATGAATCCAATCATTTAATTCAAGTATATATGCATACATATAGTTATGTATGAATATATAAATGGACTGGCTAGCCGCGTACCATGCACACGTCGACTGTTTTGCCAAGAGGGTGGTCGTATATCAGATACCAGGGCAATCTGTTATTATTTTTCAAGGTAGTGCCTTGAATAGATCGAGAACCCGAGGTAGAATGATGACTCAGTGTGAGATTGATACTCTAGCTGGTCTAACCACCATAGATGGGGGACCTTCACGGGTGAGTATTGATGAGATTCCTGTTGTTAGAGATTTTCTTGATGTGTTTCCTGAGGATTTACCCGACTTGCCTCCCAAGCGGGAAATCGATTACATTATTGAGGTTATGCTAGGGACAACCCATTTTGATCCCTTCTTATCGAATGACGCCTAAGGAATTGCAGGAATTGAAGGTTTAGCTAGAGGAACTGATGAGTAAGGGTTTTATTACCCCTAGTGTGCACCTTGGGGTGCTCCAGTGCTATTTGTGAAAAAGAAAGATGGGAGTCTTCGTTTGTGTATCGACTATCGACAGTTGAACAGGTGACAGTGAAGAATAAGTACCCTCTTCTCTGTATTGACGATTTGTTTGACCAGCTCAGAGGTGCCACTATGTTCTCAAAGATAGATCTAAGATTCGGGTATTATCAGCTGAGGGTCAGGGAGGAAGATGTACCGAAGACGGCCTTTCGGACTTGTTATGGGCACTGAGTTCCTAGTCATGCCGTTTGGCATGACAAATGCCCCTGCGATGTTCATGGACCTGATGCAGAGAGTGTTTCGTCCCTATCTCGACTCCTTTGTCATTATCTTTATTGATGACATTCTCATTTACTCGAAGACTAGGGAGGAACACGCCGAGCATTTGAGGATCGCACTGCAGACTCTTCGAGATCACCGTCTATATGCTAAGTATAGCAAGTGCGAGTTCTGGTTGACAGAGGTCCGATTTTTAAGCCATGTGGTAGGAGCCGATGATATTTCTGTTGATCTGGCGAAGGTCGAGACTATTATTAGTTGGCCGAGACCTACCACAGTGACGGTTCTGGGTTTGGCAGGTTATTATCGCAGATTTGTGCAGAATTTTTCAAGGATTGCGGCACCTATGACGAAACTTACCCAGAAGGACGTGCCATTCATATGGACAAATAAGTATGAGGAGGCCTTTCTTGAGCTGAAGTGTTATTTGACATCTGCGCCAGTACTTGTGTTACCTGAACCTGGCCTTCAGTTGGTGATCTATACAAATGCATGTGGGACAGGCCCTGGGTGTGTGTTGATACAAGGAGACCGGGTGATTTCTTATGCCTCACGACAGTTGAAGGTACATGAAAGGAATTATCCCATCCATGATTTAGAGCTGGTAGCAGTGGTGTTTGCGCTCAAGATTTGACGACACTATCTATATGGTGAGCATTTTACACTTTATTCAGATCACAAGAGCCTCAAGTACTTGTTTTCTCAGAGAGATTTGAATATGAGGCGGAGGAGATGGATGGAGCTTCTTAACGATTATGACTTTACCATTGAGTATCATCCTGGAAAAGCCAATGTAGTGGCTGACGCATTGAGTAGAGTACGGGTCGAGACAGCTTGTGTGGCTAGACATATGTCTAAGGAGTCGATGATGATTGATTATGTGACATTGATGAGTATCCGCGAGACTTCGACCAAGACCAGAGTCAGTGCACAAATGAGAGCCCTGCCGGTGTTGTTAACTGAGATCATGGAGGTACAGCCTCATGAGGTTGATTATGTGATATACCGGGAGTGGGCAGACGACACTTCTCGTGTGGAGTGGTCGATTGACAGTGATGGTGCACTGAGGTTTAGGGGACGATTGTGGGTACTAGATGACCTTCACCTGAGACAGGGAGTATTAGTAGAGTTGCACCGCTCGAGGTATACCGTTCATCCAGGCACCAATAAGATGTATCAAGATGCTCGACGTACTTATTGGTGGCCGAGAATGAAGCGGGATATTGCAGCCTTTGTGTAAAGATGTGACACGTGCCAGCAGATTAAGGGTGAGCACCAGAGACCCGGTGGTTTACTACAGCCCTTGGCTATTCCTGAGTGGAAATAGGAGCACATTACTATGGATTTTGTGATGGGATACCCTGGACTCCGCAGAGACACGATACTATTTGGGTTATTGTTGACAGACTGACTAAGTCTGCTCATTTTCTCCTGATTCATATTAGAGATTCGGTTGAGAGGATGAGTCGATTATATATCTGAGAGATTGTGAGATTACATGGGATCCCAGTGTCCATTGTGTCTGATAGAGATGCTTAGTTTACGTCCCATTTTTGGCAGAGCTTGTAGAGACAGTTAGGGATTAGAGTAAACTTGAGCACAACTTTTCATCCACAGACTGATGGTCAGACAGAGAGAGTGATTCAGACTCTAGAGGATATGCTCTGTGCATGTGTTCTTGATTTTGGTAGTAGCTGGGAGGATCATTTAGCATTATGGGAGTTTGCTTATAATAACAGCTACCAGGCGAGTATCGACATGGCACCATTCGAGGCATTATATGGTTGACCTTGTCGATCGTCAGCTTGTTAGGCTGAGGTTGGTGGCATAACAGTTTTGGGCCGTACTTTTGTAAAGGAGCAGACCGAGAAAATCCAACAGATCTGTCCGAACATGAAGGCAGCTCAGGATCGACAAAAGAGTTATGCGGATAACCGGAGAAAGATCCTTGAGTTTGATGTAGGTGATCATGTACTACTTTGGATTTCTCCTCGGAAGGGGCAGACTAGTTTTGGTGTTTCAGGGAAACTCACTCCGAGATACATTGGACCTTTTGAGATCCTCGTGAGGATAGGTCATGTGGCTTACTGGTTAGCATTGCCGCCTCAGCTAGCAGGAGTACATAATGTATTTCATGTGTCGATGTTGAGAAAGTACTATCTCGATCCCTCGCACGTGATTGATTGGAGACATGTTGAGTTGCGAGAGGATTGTTCATATGATGAGGTTCCGGTAGCCATCATTGATCAGGCTGTGAAGAAACTGCGCAACAAGGAGATACTGATGGTATGTGTACGTTGGCAGTTTCATGGTATCGAGCAGGACATCTGGGAGCGAGAAGACTACATGGCGAGTCATTTTCCTGAGATTATGAGAGTCGCTTGTTAATCTTTTATTATTGTAGTAAATTTCGAGGACGAAATTTGTTTTAAGGAGGGGAGATTGTAACGACCCGTATTTTCAAGAAATTGAGTCAATGGGCTCAACATGTATTTTGATGTATTAATTAATGGATTAGAAATAAAAATGCCTGATTTTACGGGTATTGTATAATTTAATGTATGAATTAAATGGTAATATGTGATTTTTAGAAAATAAAATTAATTAATGTGGGTATTAAAATGAAAATGATGAATCCAATCATTTAATTCAAGTATATATGCATACATATAGTTATGTATGAATATATAAATGTGTTTGGTTGGATTAATCAAAAGAAATAAAAGAAATAAAATTTTTACATGTATATTTATATGTTTATGCATGTATATATGTATATATATATATATATATATATATATATATATATATATATATATATATATATATATATATATATATATATATATATATATATGGTACAATACATATATATATACGTTGATTATTATATATATATATGCCTGGTTGGAAATGAAAAAAAAGAAATAATAATAATAATGGGATAAAGTAGATGACTCATGTTGGATGGATAATTAAGAAAATAAAAAAATAATTAAATCAAATCATTATCACATGACTTGGATCAAGATAATGAAGAAAAATAATAATAATAAAAATCAAATTTAGAAGATAATGTGTGATGAGTCACAAGATAAGGATAATCATTATCTTGAGCATTTAATGATGTGGTGACTCACCCCCCCCATGCCATTACTATAAATATCCTTCTCTTCATTTCATTTTGCTCATTCCTTCTCACTCACACTCTCATCCGAGAATCCAAAAAAAAAAGGGGGAGAGAAAGGAAGGAGGAAAAGGAAGAAAAGAAAGAAAAGAAAAAAGGAGAAAAAGAAAAGAAAAAGGACAGAAAAGAGAAAAAGAGTCGTGCATTTTGGAAATCTGACATTTTGAGTAAACTATTTTTTTTTTTTACCTCTTTTCAATTCGAAATTATTATAGAAATTTTGATTTACTGTTTTGAGAGTTAGTATAATATATAGGAAGTGAGGAGAATATTGTATACGTTTTGACTTAGGCATTCCGCTACTGCTACATTTAGGACAGTGTATATATAATTAACTTTTGTATAAAAAAAATTTTTACCGTACTTATTTGTTCTAGTTGTTTCCGCATTTATTATGATTACTCTGATAGTGTTATATATGGTGTTGTGAAGAGGCTTAACAGTGTTTTGGGCAAGCTGAGTTTGGGAATGAGTTTGTCAGAATACTGTGCCGGTCGGTTCGTCCTTCTCCCTAGGGAAGGGGTCCCGACAATGTAAAATATGCCCTAATTTTTGGGTCGCGCAGTAAACTAATGCCTTGAATTGAGAATTACACTATGAAAACTGTAAATCACAATTTCTATAATAATTCTGAATTGAAAAGAGGTAAAAAAAAATAGTTTACCCGAAATGTCGGATTTCCAAAGTGCGCGACTCCTCTTTTCTCTTTTCTTTCCTTTTTCTTTTCTTTTTCTCATTTTTCTTTTCTTTCTTTTCTTCCTTTTTCGCTCTTCTTTCTCTCTCCCTTTTTTTTTTTGGATTCTTGGATGAGAGTGTGAGTGAGAAGGGATGAGCAAAATGAAATGAAATGGAGGGGTATTTATAGTAATGGTATGGGGGGTGAGTCACCATATCATTAAATGCTCAAGATAATGATCATCCTTATCTTGTGACTCATCACACATTATCTTCTAAATTTGATTTTTATTATTATTATTTTTCTTCATTATCTTGATCCAAGTCATGTGATAATGATTTAATTTAATTATTTTTTTATTTTTTTAATTATCCATCCAACATGAGTCATCTACTTTATCCCATTATTATTATTATTTCTTTTTTTCCACTTCCAACCAAGCATACATATATATAATAATCAACATATATATATGTATTGTATCATCATCATATATATTGATATATATATATATATATATATATATATACACATACATGCATAAACATATATATACATGTAAAAATTTTATTTATTTTATTTCTTTTGATTAATCCAACGAAACACATTTATATATTCATACATATCTATATGTATGCATAATTAATTTTATTTTCTAAAAATCACATATTACTATTTAATTCATACATTAAATTATACAATACCCGTAAAATCATGTATTTTTATTTATAATCTATTAATTAATACATGAAAATACATGTTGAGCCCATTGACTTAATTTCTTGAAAATTCGGGTCGTTACAAAGGGAAGGGAAGTTCTTTAGTGAAGTGGACTATTATTTGCAAATTGGTAGATCATGGGGATTGAGTATAGGTTATGTGGACTATGGAGCTTAGGAATAGGGCTTTGGCGGGAAAATAGTTGTGGAGATTTCAAAATGAGAGAGCTTTTAAGGCAAGAGTGATTGAAAGCAGGCTTGGAGTTCAGTCCCTCTCAAGGCATACTAATGTCTCTCCCAAAGCCACTTACATAAGCCCCTAAGAATTCATCCATTCTCTCCTCCCAACCTTTGATTCTATCATTTGCTTCAAAATGGAAATGGGGCAGCTTTTAAATTTTGGGGAGACATGTGATGTGGTACTGCTAGCTTTAGTGTGTTTTTTTCATCATATATATCGACTTTCTTCTCTCCCAAATCACCCCATTAAAGACTTTTTTTGTCCTTAGAATGGTACCCTACTTTGCCCATTGAACCCTCTAGCAGTTTTACCTCTAATTCGTATTCATCCCATCTTGTTTCTTGTACTTCTATGGATCCCCTTCCTATTTCCTTCCACAGAATCTCATTTGGAATACTTGGGATTTGGAATTGACTTTGCCCTAGACTTCAACCTTAAAAAATTTAAATTAATTTGAAGAAGTTCAAGAAGTCTTGGAAATTTTTTAAAAAATCTCACCAACTTGGAGACGTCAATTTTTTATATTTATTTTATTTATTTATTTAATAAATACTGAAATATGAATAATTACTACTAGATATGATTAAAAAACACTTAAAATAGACACTTAAGATACATACAAGTATAAATGTAATGACTTGAGACATGTTTTTACATTCACAATGTTTTGACACGTCACACAAAGCTAATCTTATTAAGTTGATGAATTTGAAATTATGACATTTGGTCTTAGTTCATTTTTTCTTTGTTTGAATATTCAATTTAGTCATATGTTGTTTTTTGACTGTAACTTCATGAAAGTTATCCCCCGCTTTAGTTTGGATAATCTTTCTCATGGCTTGCCAAGTATCTCATGCAAATCTGTAGTGATCTCTTGTGATTTGGATTAAGGAGATGATAGGGTGATCATGGAAGTCGTTTGAGCTATGCAAGACACCTACAATGGATGACCAAGATTCACTCATTCATTCATGAGTTTTTATGTTGAGCCTCCATACACGTCCCCTCCATACACACACATGTATGTGTTTTTGTGTGTGTGTGTGTCTATATATATATATACACACACACACAAAAGAAGAACATTAGTCATTTAGCAGTAATTTAATTACATCTCAAAAAGGAATTTTAAAGAAATCCAATTGTTTAATTATAATTTATATTCTCAATTTTGATAAGATGCCCTTATTCTCATAATTTGGATTTCTATTATTTTATTATCTATTATTTTATTTTTTGTTTCCATGAGATAATTTAAGAAGGAAACGTACTATTCTACTCAATCCCTAGTTTATAATTCAGTTAGGACAATTATTGTTGAAATAATATGTTGCACTTATATTTTAACATTATTCTAAAATTTAAGTTGCACTCTCCTAGTTGTAATATAAAAAGAAAAACTTATAATATAATGAAATAGCACCTTTATAATATTATTCCATATGGACAGCCTAGGTGAGGCCCACATGTCCATATGTATCATGGCATGGCACACGTGTATCCTTTATGCACATGTCATCCCATATGACCCTTCACACATGAAAATGTTCATGTATACTAATTATTGTCTAAATGATATTTAATCATGTTTATTTTATTTCATTTTTCTAAAATTTCCTAAGGTGTTGTAGATTGACTTTTGAATTAAAGCCATTTTGTTGGGTATGATCTCTTACTCTTCAACCTCAGGGTAAACATTTGGTGCAAAAATAAGGATGAACTATGTATAGACCCTCAAAACCCAAAATGGTCTGTACTATAATGCCATCTTATTTCATTTTATTTGATGTTAAAAATGATGCATAATTAGGGGTGGCAATTCGTGTCGGCGGGTCATAAACGGATCAACCCGTTTATTAATCGTGTCATGATATGTCAACTCAAACACGACCCGTTTATTAATTGGGTCATGACATGTAAACCCGAACACGACACGTTAAATAAACGGGTGACTTGTTTATGACCCGTTTAGACACATTTAATAGGTTCTATAATAACTTAACTAAAAGCATGACTTCATCCAGACTTGAACTCAAGACCTTTAGGTCATTATTTTAAACTCTAACTAAATGAGCTAATAACTTATGTTGTCAAAAGAGCTACCTTTTTAATATATATATATATTGTACTTATTTTTTTTAAGATTTGAGAGATCAAATTATTTTTTATAATTTTTATTTGGGTGTAATAATTTTATTAAAAAATAAAACAATAATATTAAAAATTTGATATATCAAACTACTCTTTTCGAGAATTTTTTTAAAGATTTGAGATATCAAGTTTTTTTTTTACATATTTACTTAGGTGTAGTATTTTTTGTTAAAAAATAAAATTAATATTAAAAAAAATTAGGCTTTATGCTTTTATGAGAAATGATATAATATTTCAGGCTAAGACAAAAAGAGATATAATAATTTTTAAGGCAAATTAAAAAAAATGTAAAAAAATTAAGTTCAGTGTTTTTAGGAGATTTTTTTAAAATATTTGATAAATTGACTTATTTTTATATTTTAATTTGAGTATAATATTTTTTGCTAAATACAGAGTTTATTTTTAAAGGGGCATAATACTTTTTTAATTTATTGTATAATCATTTTTCTTAAAAAAAGAATATCTCAAATAATATATGCCTAATTTTTAAAATTATTTTTTAAAATATTAACTAAATACAAAAATAATTTATTAAAATTAAATTTAAAATATTTTTAAAAATTAAAATTGTTCTTGATGTATTATGCAATATTAATTTATTTATAATTTATTTATTAACTTATTTTTAATTATGTTAAACGGGTCATTTCGAGTTTATCAGGTTAACCTGTTTATGACCCGTATTTAGTCGTGTTTAATCGTGTTCAATCTGTTTAGACCCAAACCCATTTATATCAAACCCAAACCCGTTAACTTCGTGTCGTGTTCAGGTCGGGTTATCGTGTCGTGTCACAAATTGCCACCCCTATGCATAATAGGGGTCCAGGAATACTTGTCATTTATTTTGTTTTTTGAAACTATTGTCTTGAGAATGGAGAGTTTAAATTATTTCTCCAACCCAACAAAAAAGGAAGTCATTTTCCCCTTTAAAGAGCGTCATTGAGAACATTATCTTCTTCTGGATTTAATTTTGGTTCCAAAATATGTAATTTGATTCAAGTAAGTCTCTTATTTTGCTAGTTCAATAAGTTTTGGGGCTGCTCATAGGCAGGGAGGTGCTTTTTCTCCCATCCTTTTCTTCATCATTGTAGTCCACACTTTCTTGCTTAAAAGGATGTGCTTGAAAACTACATACTTGGATCTTTTTAGCAGTTTCTAGATCACTAAGTTTTTAATTCCATCTTCACATGGATGACTTCCATATTTGTATTTGAAATATTATATAATGTATTGAAGTCTATTCTTACCCTTGAAAAGAGTTATACACCCTTGAGAGAAAGAAGAGGAAGTAGAAAAGACGAGCATGACTAATAGGTGCCAAGGTGAAAATTCCCCAAAATGAGAGTAAGGAAGACAGTGGATGATTACAAATATGTAGAAAAGGAAAGAAATAATGGAATATATGCTTGGTTATGAACATGACATTGTTCAAGTAGAAAGGTCCAAATTTTAAGACACTTTTGGACCCACTTTCCATATCTCATATTTTGAAATTTTGAAAATGAGCAAAGTCAGAGCTTCTGGCACTAATATCTTCCTACCAAGTTTGCATAAAGTAGAAAAGTTTGACATTTAAACGGGTTAAATTTTAATGCTTAGTGCTAGTGTTTTCTGGACATGGCCTGGGCAATTGACTAGACTTTTTGGCATAAAATCACCTATGCCCATGGGCAGAGGGAAGGAGGTGTTTGTAACTAATTAAATAGTTTTAGGCATTGTATTGAAATCTTACGATTTATGGTTTGAATCTTACAATTCGAGTCAAGTCTTAACCATTATGATTCACAATTCTAAATAAAATCGCAAATGGAGAAGAATTGCACATCTCTTACTCGAATGGTGTATTTTTTCTAATCACACGACTCTCTATTTGAGTCGTGGGACTTGACATAAGTCATGACATTGTGATTAATAATATACAATTTATTTTTTGTAACCTTGTTATTTAATGAACATTGGTGTAAACTTTTCTTTCAAAGAAAAGATAATAACAGGTAATACATTATTCTTTTGATATATTTATGTTTAAAGTGAGTTTTAGAATAATTAAAAATCATTAGATATGCTCTGTTCAAAAAAAAAAAAAATCATTAGATATGCATATACAAATAATAGACTGGTTTATATATATAGTTTTTGTTTGAAAAATAGAAAATCTTACAAATTTTTATTATATTTAAGATTCAGTTTAAATCTTAAACTTAACGATTTAGCAATCCAATTTCGATTTAACAACTTTGGTTTAAGGTGGTCTAATTAAATTTTCTTCTTCTTGCATCTCACTCCCAAAAACCCAGGTGACATTACAGCCTTCACTCTTGTTTCGTATTTTCTGCAACCTTTTCCTGTTTTCTGCACTTCTTCTCTGCTGCAACTTTCTACGCTGCTGTATGTTTCTGTTTCTTTCTATTTATTTTATTTTTATTTTTTTATTTTCTAGGCTGAGTTGCAGCAGCAATTGCTATTGTTGCTGCTGCTTCTTCAAGAAAAAGGGGGAAGAGGATAGGTGAGGAAGAAGCAGCAGCAGCAGCAGCCGCAATTGCTGCAACTTCTTCTTCCCCATTCTCTCCATTCTCCTCTTCCTTCTCAGTTTTATTTATTTGTTTATTTATTTTTGTGCAATTCAGATATATAATGCTGTAATATATTAAGGACATCCAAATAATTACAGAATTATGCAGGGGCCTATAAATAAATATCTATTGTTGCCTAGGCCGCACCTAGGTATGCCTTGCTTAAACAAGGCAAAATTCCTAGTCATCACCTTGACATCTTGAAAACTTTGCTTAATAAATTGTTACATTTGGGCAAGGAGTAGACATAAGTACTTAGCCCTTGTTACAAGTACTTTTTCTACTCATCTATAAAATTTCACACTTTTCTATAATTCTTTTCCTTCCTTTTGCTGCAAAACACATTTAAACTTTGAGAGAATAAAGGAGGGGCATAATGCTGCCATTGTTGTATTGTTGTCAATGATAATTCTGGTGGTAGGAGATCCCATGCTAAAACAGAGCACACTTGTGTTTCTTAGTCTTTTTTTTTTTTCAAACTTTTCTGCTTGGTTTGGTTATCGATTTAATTGATGGAAGAGTGGTTCTAAACTGAAAAAAAAATTGAACTAATTTGAGTAATGGTGAAACATGTTTGATTCTGATTCATGATGTAAAAAACAAACACACCTATCTGGAACTTTTATTGAGAGAATGTCTTTCTTGTTTCTTGTCAATTTGAAGTGTTGGCTTTGATTGAATGAAAATATCTCCTGATAAAGTAGACCATAGCTTATATTTCTACTTCATGCTTCATTACTTTCGTTTGTGTAACCTTTGCTTAGAATCAATGAAATGGATCAGCCGCATGCATACTAATTATTTTTATCCTGTTTACAGTCATTCCTAGGCGCCAAAGTATGAGAATTGTGTCCTATGGACAAAAGAATGTAATGGATGGTTCACAGTGTCTACGGGAATTTTATCTGCTCCAATTCAGTTCAGTACACAAGAAGTGTAATATTAAAAATTTTCAGCTCAGTTCTCATGGAAATTACAGTTTGAGATATCTTCCTGGTATAAAGTTAAAATTTGAAGAATTAACCCTGTAATTTTAGGTTTCTCTCTCTGTGTCTCTCTCTCCCTCTCCCTACTTGTATATTAGTTGCTAGCTGGGAATGGGTGAGAGGGATGATAAGTGTATGCACTATTAACAGGTGGATCTCTCTGTGATACTTCTCAATAATTACAATCTTCACTTTTCTTGGCATTTCGGTTCTTCTGGAAAACAGGAATGAAGAATTCATGTGTTTCACGCACGCCTTCATCAGCAAAAAAATTAATCTATTCTATTGTTTTTGTTATATGTATCAAATTGATGCTGTGGAGGAGAACTTCTTTGAGACTGTAAGATGGGCAGTGCAGCTGAATAGAATAGGCTCCTTTAAACTTGTATGCCACTAGTTTTTAACTTGTCGAATTGTCGGTATCTCCAAATACTCCCAAAACGCTTGTAACGTTATGAATTTAGTTGAAGAGGTCTTCAATAATGGGCAAGCAAATCCTCCCTGTTCTTAAATCTTGTTGATTCGGCCATGCTTGAAGGCATTGCTCGCCACATGGATGTTATCTTCTTTTTGTTGGGAGGAATTGTCTTTATAAGTAAAAGAACATAGTTGTGTCACCAAAAGATCAACTTGTTACTTCTTTTTGCATATGCTCTTATTACAAGAGCATATGCAGAGTCTTGTCCTCGAAGAACCATAATGGAAAGGATCCTCTAATTTCCGTTTCATCGTACTGCTTACAGAGTGAAATTGGAATTACTTGGCCTATACTTATAATCCTACTTGTCCAATGAGGAACACATGAAAGGATCATGGTTTCTATTAGGGATGTTCGTCAACCCGTCCAAACTGGTTTGGATTGGGTTACACTGTTTATTTGGGTTGGGTTGGGTTGAGTTAAGCTTTAAAATAGTTAATCCGAAGGATTTAGGTTGAGTTGCGGGTTAAATACATAAAAATTAGAATATAATCAATGTAATCCAATTTTTTTCTTCTTCTTCTTTAATTATAAATAGTTTTAAAAACAAATGAAATAAGTTTTTGAAATATTTTTGTTATATATAAATAATAATCTTACAAGTGACTATTTAAATTTATATAATTATTTATTTGATATCAAATCTTTTTTTTATATAAATCAAATTTATTATTTTTAAAAATTAATAATAATAATTTTTTATGTTTACAAAACCATCGATTTTATATTAAAAAAATTTTAACTTTAAAAACGACATCATTAAGTAAATTTATATAAATTAAAGTAGTAAGAATATTTCTAAATACAATTACTTTTGTATGTATTATAAGCCAATTATAAATCATAATTAAAAATAAATATAAAAGAAAGTTTTAATTTAATGGTTCTTTGTTACGGGACCATTGAAATATTGTAAAAAAGTATTAAATTAGACCAATATGATAGATTGAGTGAACCCAAATTGAATCCAAATTTTTTTGATTGGGTTAGGTTTAGAGATAGATTAAATTGAGTTGGATTTAAACTTTTCTAACCTGAACTGTTTGGGTCGGGCTACGAGTTTGTCCTTAACTCAACCTAACTCAACCCACTAACACCTCTAGTTCCTATCAATGGTGAAGGACGGAAAAAAAAATCACAACTTAAATTTTTGCACATTTCACTTAGTTAACTAGACACAGTACAATGAATAAACATGTGCTCTACTGATCGTCTGCTCGATTTTAACACATCATTAATTGTTTGTGCCACACTGTCTAGTCAATGAAATGGGCTATGCAAGAAATATGAACATCTTTATTTATTTATTTACTTAACGTTTCATTTCTACCAAATCTCCAAAGTGGAAGACATCTTGCCAATGGAATATGTGAAACTACACGATGGGCAATGCAAGCACAATAATGAGCATAAAGCTCATGCGGAAATGAGTAAAATCCGACATTTGATGGTCAAGACCCCTCACAACACTATATTACAAGAACAATAACATCTAAAGGATTGAACAGTTGCGATGAGAGGGCAGAGCCCTTGCGTCATGGCACGACCTTCTCGAAATCTCCTGATGTATATCCTCGTCTGATTAGGAGTTTCCCTAGAGACAGAGGCGACGTTTTCCTTTCCCTACTTCTTTGTACTATATTTGGCGGGAAATTCTTTTTGAATCTATTGGACCAAAAGAAGCAGATCTTTCTATGGTGGGAGTTAGGAGAGAAGTTGTTGCATTGAGCAAGTGTGAGAAAGGTTCAATGAACCTTAAGCTACCATGCAAGATTTCATCACCTAGCATGAGCTTACCACACTGACTCTAGAGACTGGCAACTGGTTACAAACTTGAGATAGAACTTAAACAACCCAAATAGAAGAAATATAACTTTACAAGGTAATTGATGTGATGACCCACGATTTGCTATATAAAAATTATCCGGTTCGATACATGTATTTTTTAAAATTTTTTAATAAAAATACATGAATTTTTTTAATTTATTTAATTTTAAATTATTTATTAAAAAAATTAGAATAATTAAAAAAATATAATTTTGAGAAAAAAATATATGAAATTGTAAGGAAATATAATTTTTGGAGAAATGTGAGTTTTCGGAATGATAATAGAATTTTTAGAGTGATTAACAAAATTTTTGAGAGAAAAATGTAATTTATGGGTGGATTATTTAATTTTTTTTAAAATAATTGTATAAATGATGAAAATGGTGTATAATTGGAGGATTTTGGAAGAGCATGGTGAATCAATTGATTTTGATAATTAAAAAAATGGTGAAAATTAAGTATATATATGTATATATATATATATATATACCAAAGAGGAAATAAATAAGGACAACAAAAAAAAGAAAATTTTGAACCGAATTCAGGTGCATGGGTGTGACAACCCAATCCTGGGCACACAGTGCCTTCGCACTTATGCACAGGGCCTCCATACCTGTGGTGACTCACAAGGTACTGTCCTTTTCCCTTGGGGTTTTCTCACCTCCATGGAGTTTCGAACCCACAACCTGGGGCTTAAGTACATAGATTTCGTGAAATCCGCTACCATTGAGCTGACAGGTCAATGGTAGCAGATTTCATGAAATTTATGTACTTATGCCCCAAGTTGTGGGTTCGAAATTCTACAGAGGCGAGAAAACCCCAAGAAAAGGGCACAGTACTTTGTGAGTCACCATAAGTGCAAAAGCATTGTGGGCCTAGGATTGGGTTGTGACAATAAAAAGGCGTCTTTTTTTGTCATAACCCAATCTTAGGCCTACAGTGCCTCTGCACTTGTGCATAGGGCCTCCGCACTTATGGTGACTCACAAGGTACTGTCCCCTCCCCTTGGGGTTTTCTTAACTCCGCGGAGTTTTGAATCTATGACCTGGGGCTTAAGTGCATAGATTTTGTGAAATTCGCTACCATTGAGCTGACTTAGATTTTCACGAAATCTATATACTTAAGCCCTAGGTCGTGGGTTCGAAACTCCGCGGAGGTAAGAGAACCCCAATGAGATGGGACAGTATCTTGTGAGTCACCGGCAGGTGTGGAGGCCCTGTGCACAGGTGCAAAGACACTGTGGGCCCAGGATTGGGTTGTGACAGTGGGTCGTGGGCCTGAGCTGATTGGGCCAACGAGATAGGCCCGTGGCCCGTCCCAGACCAGTTGGGCATGAGGGCCGCTGGCCTGCATGAAATTGGCCCATGGCGTGTGGGCTGACCCGCTTGCCTGGGCAGCCCACGCGCCCAAATACCTTTCCCCTTTGATTTTTACTAGTTTTTTTTGAATTGTTTTGGGTTTTTATGCGAGAAAACCAGCAAAGAACATGGTTTTGGGCCCTCGGATTTGTCCCTCCGGCAGCTCTGCTGGCCGGAGCTCTAAATGTGAGACACATGTGCTTTTTGCATGCAAACTCACAAGCCACGTGGGTGGCCACGTGGCAAGCTTTTTGCCATGCAAGAAGTGGTGGAACATGCAACAAAAAACACCATTTGAGCAAGATTTTTAGATTTTTCTATTTTTGCAACCCTCATTCAAGAGCTCATATCTCCTTCATTCTTCATTCGATTTTTCTAAAATTTAGCTTGTTTTGAAGCTCTCACAACCCTCTCAAAGAACCCCCAAGCCCTTTGTCAAAATGCATAACCACCAGAGAGGAAAACTAGCACGAATAGGTGCCAGTCGTCAAGGTTGCAGATAGAGCCATTGAAAAGCTGTGCTGGTTTGATCTTTAATGGAATGATTCCCAACCTATTCGAGATCTATTCTTAAGGTAAAAACACTCATTTTCTTTCTTATTACGTGTATTTCAATCTCCAAGTGATAAAAACTAGAATATGAGATCCTAACCATATTTTATAAGGTGATGAAGTTGACTGTTTGATTAACTATTTCAACAATTTCAACGAAAAATAGACTTTGAGATCAGATTGAAGGCAGTGTTTGCAATACCTAGAGGTATCCGTTTGGATTGAGATCTGAGGCGTTTTTAACCTTATACTTGGACTAAAAAAGGCTATAAATCTTGAATCACAAGCCTTTGTAGTTTGGATTTTCTATGCTTGCAAATGTGCCCTATTAGTTAGATGTTCTAGGACTCAGAAAAATTTTTAGAGAGTCATTATGCATGCTATGTTGGGAGATGTATTTGAGAGTGTTTATGATTTTATTTGCTTGCTGTTTTGGATAGAACTGAATTAATCAGAGTTCTAGGATCTAAACCCTTCCAAAAATAGTAAGAAATAGTCTTGAATTAATGTTAGAATAAGGGTAGATAAGCACTTGAAAACCATAGGAAATCTGAACAATTTGAACAATCTGTTGCATGATAGAAAAGTAGAAGACTATTTGACTAACCAAATGTGGGTATTTTGAGCTATACTTTGGTGAATAGGTCACTGGACATGTCAATATTATGTGTACCAAATTTTAGGCCATTCTGAATTTTTAAAGTAGGTCAACTAATTCACTAAGTAACTGCCTGCCATAGGGGATATGAGATTTCATAGTCCCTGTTATCACACTTAGAAACCAAAGCAAATGGTGTCCAAAAATCAGAACCTAAAATTCTGGTGAAGGCTTAGGGAGTGTGAATGAAATCTAGAAAGTTTTGCATAAATCCGACTTATGGATTGATTGCAAAAAAATTGACAAATTCACTGCACAAGAGAGCAAAAAGCTTAAAATTGGGCCAAGTGTTGGAATTTGGGGATTTTGACCTTAATGACCCAATTTTGACCCAAATTGAGCTAACTTGACCCAGTTGGACCCAATTTGACCTAAGGTGACTAATTTTGACCACGTTTGATCTGTTGACTTAGTTTGACTAGAATTGATCGAAATGACTTGGGTCGATCGAGACCAATTAGGAATAGTCGAGTAGGGAATTAAGCTACACCCTATAAAAACTGAAATTGAGTTTAAATAATGCAGACTCGAGTGAGCACTATAGGATGAGGTCGATTGTTGATAGGACATCAGTGCACGAGACCCGAGGTGAGTAGTTTGGTTCAAGTGTTTTTTATGACTTGTGTAAAATGACATGGTTTAAATGGTTTTATTAGATTGATATATATATTTGAATGAATTTTGAAAAGTGTAGATGTACATGGGCAATGAGACCATAAGCTTGAGGGCCGAGCGTCGGGGTCAGGGTACATGATATGATTGTGATTAGACTCGAGGGCCAAGCGAGGTTAGGGCACATGATCTGTGCGCCTAGCCTCAGAACCCACTCGAGTCATGACACTTGAGGGTCGAGCGTTGGGGTTAGGGTGTTCAATGGGTACGCCTAGCTCACGACCCGCTCGAGTCATGACACTTGAGGGCCGAGCGTCGGGTTAGGGCATTCAATGGGTATGCCTAGCTCACGACCCGCTCGAGTGGCCAGTATGCTTGACTCAGGACCCACTCGAGCAATGACCATAGGTTGGGTTTGCTGATTTAACCCTAGCTTGGATACATTTTTTGACTGGCATGGATTTAGATGTTTTTTGAAACTGTTGCGCTATTTATAACTGCTTTCATACTATGCCATGCTTCGAATATTATATCATTTTTACTGCTCATGCATACATGCACTATTTTGGAATGCTGGTTATGGTTGACATGCTAGTTTTACTACTCACTAAGCCACGTTTATTTAGTCTTACTACTCTATTAATATTTTAGGTTCTTTGGTGGCTGATAAAGGGAAGGCGTGGTGATCGCTTAGCTCCTTGACGTTTTCTGTTCCTTTTTTGGTCTTTTGATTTAGAGGTTGGTCATTCCTTGCATATGTATAAATGGCCAACTATGTATTTTGGATAAGACAGACATGTAATATGATGTTTACTCTTCGTATGTTGTTTACTTTTGCTTTGAGTCTTTCAATTATTCTAATATCGTTTGTTGTATGAGATTGGAGAAGGGCTTACTAGTGGTTGGGTGAACTTGACATTGTGAGTGAGTTCGTTGGGCCACTATGTCGGTCGGGCCACCTTTTGGCCTAGGAAAGGGGTCCCGACAATTGAGATGCCCTCAATACCAAATCTCCAATCTCCATTGAGTAGCTACAAAAAAGTGAATTGGGGCGCTCGACATAGGCACCTTAACTTTTTCACATTATAATGAGTTGATTGAAATCCTATAAGCCTCAACTGCTATCCTTCCTATAATTTGTTAGAAGCTATGCAATTCCTAATAGTACCAATAATGTAATATATAAGTATTAGTCCATCTGACCATCATCCACATGCACATATATATGTGTACGAGTCTCCAAAACAACAATATATTGAGATTCATTTCACCATCTAAGTTTTTATATTCATGATTACAAACAAAAAAGGAAGAAAAACATACATTTAAGTTTTATTTAAATTACATATTTGCATCTAGGTTCATCTCATATTAAGCTTACTTTGGAGTGGCTAGGCCCTCAATGAAGCATTATACCTTAGCCTTTATCTAGCAAAAAAGGAAATATAGAGTAAGCTAATAGATTCTGATATATGCCATCAAATGTTCATCAATAAAACCACATATGCATGAATTCCATTAAAATGTAAAACATGAGCTAATTCGGGTAGTAACATGTTTTCAAATCATATATATGCAATATACGAGAAAATTGTTTTCCATCTTCTATCATTCATGACTTTTCTTTCTACTTCTAGCTCTAAGCATAGTGAATGAAATTCTTTTGAATTAGAGACCTTTAAGTCGAGGTGGTAATTTCACAACCCATCACTTTGAGATTCGTAAAATTGGGACTCTAATGTTCATGTGATGGGCATGAAATCCAAAATGAAGTAGTGGTAGCTACCACATACAAACTTGGCTTTTAGCAACAAATATTTTCGTTGCTAACCATTAACATTCTGTTACTAAAACTTTTTAGCAATAAAAAAATTTTGTTCCTAATTTTGTTGCTAATAGTGCGTGACAATAATATATTAGTAATAAATAATTGATTCATTGCTAATAATAGTCTATTTAGTAACAAAATATTTTTGTTGCTAAAAAAATATTTATAGCAACAAATTATTTTGTTGCTAAAAGTTCATTTTAGCAACAAATTAATTTGTTGAAAAATTTAACAACAATATTTTTTGTTAATAAATTACGTCATTAGTAATAATATTTGTTACTAATAGTTATTTATAACAACAAGAGTTGTTGTTATTTAGTTGCTTCAACAACGAAAAAAATAAGCTATAGCAACAAATTTTTTGTTGCTATTAACAAAATTTTCAAATAAAACTTTTGGATTGCAATATTGAGTTTTATTACTAAAATTGTAATACTCATAATTAACTAAAAAAATTCATAAATATAAATAAAAGTCTATTATAATATTCAAAAGTTTATGTTTGTAACAAGATTTCTAAATACCCAAAAATAAAAAAATACAAATCCACTTGTTTTTTAAAATTGGTTCCTCACAAAAATCCAGCTACTTCAATTAGAGTCTTAGTAATGAATGACAAGAGCATTGGTTCTCTACCATGGATACCAACTTGGAAGCTTCAAGTTTCATTAGAGAAGACAAGTATGTTGATAATGTTTCTTGGGCTTTTGTGAGAACTGTCTATAAACACTTGCTTTGAGCTTCTATTACCAGCTGCAAATGTATTTGTACCTAAAAATAAGATAATCATGTTTGATGGATGTTAATCAGGTTTAGTTGAAATGCTCTAAAACTTAAAATTTTTATTAGTTTCTTCAAGTAAATGCTCTAAAACTTAAGAGAATCAGACTTAAAATGTTTGATGGATGGTAACCTAACCTTACAATATATTCATTTTATGAAAGTGTAAGCAAGAAACAAGAAAATATAGGTTACCAAAGAAATGAAGAGCTTTAGTGTCCAAGTTGGGTGCAGTAAAGCTGTGGGAACCATGGGAACTAGGAATGAGCCACACACCCACCCTACCACAAGTGCTCCAAACCTAAAACAACAGCAACAGGCAAAGTCCAGAAGTAGGAGCCACAAACTGGCACATTCTTTCCAAATCTCTACATAGAAAAGTTCCAAAAAAATTAGTTTTAATGGAAGTAAAAAGATGGAAACTTTAAAGGATTTTCAATGAAGGGTTTGAACTAATAGTTCAACAATCTGACACAAGATAAGTAAAAACAATGATACCCACGGGTTAAAATCCACCTCTTTCGTGCATGCACACTGAAACACAAAGACAAATATTTACAAAGTAGGATAACATTAGAGGTAGCAATGCCAAATAGAGACTATACACATCGTATTGTCTATGATAAGTTTCACCCTCTAAGTATGTTTGTTTGACAAGTTGAGGAGCTTACTATTAATGGAACACAATAGACAGCTGGAAGTAGCAACATTTTTGCAAAATTTAACACTGGTTGTTTTTCCATTGGGATGATTAGTTGCTAACAACATAGAAAGAAACTTAGGAATATGTGAGACTTTATTAACATGAAAATTAATGTCCCTACAATCTCAGCAGGATTATTTGTACAATTACATAGGACTTGATTTAAAAAAAGATAAAAATAAAAATAGTACCAAACAAGAAAACTTTCTTTAAAAAATCATTCTTGCACAATAGAAATACAATGTTCATGAGAAAATGACACCTCACCTCTCAAGCATGGCCTGAGTAGTATTGAAGAAATATTTCATAATTTTCAAGACTAAACTAAATTAGAAGAATAAAATGTTGCTAGATTAAATGATAGTATTTCTCGGAAAGCATACAAAATGAACAAGTTCCAAACTCCTATATAAGCTATCAACATGAAGTGCATTTCACTGCCCAAAAATAGAGCACACTCACAGGCACATCCTCCCACACATAAATCACTACTATGAATGGCAAGGTAATAAGAAAACAAATAAACATTCAAAGCTCCCAAAGGTTCAGATAAATGTATCATATGAAAACAAAAGTAAAAGCCTCATTGGCACCAAAACCATTAAGTTATAGAAATATTGCAAAGAATGAACACAATTAGGATTGTAACAAAGAACTGATACAATTGAAACCCATTTCAGAAATGAAGCAAGTTTCATCAAACCAAAGTAATATAAAGAATAATCAAGAAATTAATGTAATCTTACTGTCGCTTAGCCTCAATATCTTTGCTAAAATCAATGTTGGGTTCACAATCCAGAACTAATGTAGGAACCTGGCCACATACAAACACAGATTACACAATGTCCTCTAGTTAATATATGAAGTTTTAGAAATTTATGTAGGATGAAAACCTGCTGAATACTTGAATACATGTGATCACCCTCCAAAAAGAAGACACGGTCCCTTATTGTATAAAAATAAAAAGACATATATGATGATCAATAAACATACATATATGCATACATACATATATATTAGATAATGAAATTAAATCTATATAAATATATGTGTAAAGATATAACTGATGGTTGAGTAGAATACAAGTTTGTATATTATTTGTACCCTTGTGGACCTTAGAAAATTATATGATAGTTGGAAGACAACATATAGGGGGTATACCCATTAATATTGAAATTCTAGTTGGCAAGTATTAAATTCGCATTTATACGATTTGAGGATTAATTAATAAATATAGAAAAAATATATATAGGGTAAAAATAATGTTAAATAATAGAAAATATGTTGTATAATATTTTATAACATTATGAAATACTTATTAGGGGAATGTGTAACATAGAAAATAATATTTATGTATTGAACCATCAAATTTATAAAAGTGGTTGGTTATTATGTATTAAATGTGAGACACATGTCAACAATACATATTTTTAGTAGTTTGAGCCAATATTAAAGGCTAAATTGACCTTATTAATCACGTTGATCCTGTGGATTAGACAGGTTGGCGAGGGTTAGGTTTAAATAGAGTTGACTACAATTGACCAAGTCAATCCTTTGATTGACCAAGGACTATAAAATTAGAATTGAACCAAGTTTTGTGTAGATATTAAGAAACTAAGTTGATCACGTAGGATCAAACATCGGCGGGACGCAACCGGTCACTTGGGGAGCTGAGCATCCTTGTGAATAGTATTTTCTAATTTATCACTTAACTTGTTATTCTGTCGTAAATGAAATGTTATTACATATTGAAATGCATTTGCAATCTTTAAATGTGATTTAAATGAAAATGTGCATTGAATATCGACATAAGGGTACGGGTTAGGGTATGAAACGTAGTGAAGCATTGAGAACGAGTGGTTGTCATAATCAGGGTACAATCGGGCCAGGTCTATCATTTGGACTCCCCTAGAACATTAAGGATGAGTGTCTGTCGGGGGTACGTTAGGGCCAGGTCTATCAATTGTCTCCTTATAGAGGATTTGAGGTTGCCATACATGAGGTATGAGCTTGCAAATCCCTATGATATGATATGAGTATAAGCCTAACCAACGAATTTCACCCACTCGATTGGATTTATTATTGCCTTGTAGGCTATTGAGAGCTTCAGCATGTGTTTTCAACATTAAAACCATTTTCAAAATGGAAGGTGCATGATATATTGTGGATTTAGCATTCATTAACTATTGCATTCATTTGCATTATTATTATTGTGCATACATACATGACATTGTTTTTCTAGAATTCTTGTTCTAAGTTATAAATTGGGATACATTACTCATTAAGTTGCTGTGGACAAAATTGGCTCACTACTTTAACATTTCAGGTTCTTTTTTTGCGGATAAAGGGAAGAAGATGGTCATCACATAGAACGCACCACATTTATTTTGGTAGGTTTCATCACATGGTTTATTATTTTGAGAGTTAGTATGATGTGTAGAAAGTGAGAAAAATATTGTAGATATTTTGACTTTGAAATTTTTACTACTGCTACATTTAGGAGACTGTATATATAATTAACTTTCGTTTAACAAAAAAAATTTACTATAATTATTTGTTCTAGTTACTTTCACAGTTCTTATGATTACTTTGATAACATTATATATGGTGCTGAGAAGAGGCTTAGCAATGTTTTGGGCGAGCTTAGTTTGAGAATGAGTTTGTCAGAACACTATGCTAGTCGGTTCGTGATTCTCCCTAGGGAAGGGGTCCCAACAATGTTGGTATTAAAACCCAAGGTTTTCCAATTAACAAATAACAATTAGTGTTAACCTAGAGAACCTCAAAGTAATTGCAGAAGTTGGGAAAACCCTAGGAATAACTTAGAATAACATAGCAGAATTACAGATGAAAACTTTCTAACTTCTGATTAACAGGAAGAGTAACCGAGTGAGAATGGCTATATCATGAGGATAATTTGACTGTCATTGGGAGTTAGTGAGTTTTAAGATTTAGAATTTGAACCTAGGGGATCAAACTATTACTTGGAGATAGTTACCTTAACGTGTAGATATCTTTTGTTATGATCACTTAAAGTTGTGATCTGCTTAATTTTAAAAAATGATTGAAGTTTAATGTTTTATGCATACCACGATGCCTCCTCAATGTGGGATACCACATAGGATATTGGAGTCGGTGCTACCATCACCTCCAATTTAGCCCAAGTAGGATCCCATACAGAGGCTCGAGGCTATGATCGGGGTGACTATTGAGGCTACTTAGGCCCAGACAACCTTACTGGGAGAGAGACTAGATTGGATTGAGGTTGAGAGACAAAAGGCTGAGCTAGTAGCACCCCCTATAATAGTTGTACCTGAGAGGGCTACATACACCACAGTGGTAGCTTCGACGAGATAGGGAGATGAGGATACTCATGACCGCCTCCGAAAGAGGTTTCTGGATTTGAGACCCAAGGAGTTCCATGGGGTCTAAGTTTAGAAACACTAGAGAATTGGCTTCACAATATTGAGAAGAACGTTGAGACGTTGAAGTTTCCAGAGAAGAACCAGGTACTCTTTGCGACACATATGGTTGAAGATGATGTCGCAATCTGGTGGAAGGCCATTCAGGCTATAGAGGGTCAGATTACTACATGGGCCCGTTTTCAAGAATTATTCTTGAGAGCTTATGTTCCTGTGTAACACCCCAACCCCCGTATCTTTAAGCATTGGACACGATCGCCATTCTCTTAACGGTGGGCTAAACCAAATGGTAGGCCAGGCCGGTGTTACTTTACAAGTGACACACACTTGACTTTCTATTTCAATTATTTCATGCCTTGATTGTATTTAATAGAACATAACTTAAATTTAAGAATTTAATAAGGCAATAGTAAAAGAAATAACTGAAATTCTCAATTAAATAAAATTGAGTATATAATTTGATTTAAAAAAATTATTATAGCGGAAGTCTTAAAACTTGGGCAATATGCCCTTACATAGAAATTAAAAACCTTTTAAACAAAAAGAGTCTAACTAATATTCATGGTCTTCATGTGATTCAATAACCTGAAAAATAGAAGGAATGGGTGAGCACATAGCCCAGTGGATCTTTCTAAACATCTAAATCATTATTTCAATTCAAACAAACCAAGCATATCAAAAACTTTTGTACATTAGGTGATTCAAACAATTTCTTGTTTATGGTTGAAATTCGTACCGAAAGAGTTTAATCTCTGTGTTCCACATTGTTGGGAGAGAGAATCACTTTTGGAAACTCAAACCCCATATCTATCAAGTGAGATCACTCTTGGAAACCCAGTTCAAAATCGTCAATGGTAAACCGGCAAGCTGGGTCGGGGGGGGGTGGAACACACACGATGACGTCTATCCCCGTGCCTATCATCGCGCCGGTACGTAGATTGAATCATTATTTAATCTTTTCTTAGTGATAAAACACACAATATTGGATTAAACCATCGATGCAACATATACAAAACATGAATCAATAAATATTTGTTCATGGCAAAATTCATGTATAACATGCATCAATATTCTTAATTTCTAAACATGCATAATATGTATATTCATGGCACATCAAATAAATAAAGCATGCATATTAAAACATACATTCAATCAATCATCTTCAAAACATCATCAAACATGCAAGACTTATTCAAATTAAAATAAAGAAGTAGAAGTTAGAAGTCACTTCCACCTTAAATACGTCTCTTCTGTACGCCTCTGAAATTCGACAGAGTTTCGTTGCTTCAAGTCTTCTAAACACTCAAGAACACTCAAGAACATTCAAGAATAGTTCAAGATCACTCAAAAACTAAGGGGATTGCCAAGAGGAAGGCTTAGAGAACAAGATGACAATTCAACTCTTGTTTCTTGGGATAAGATGAATTGTGAGCATGGGGGGTGTTTATATAGAGTTCAAAATAGTGTAAAATGGTAAGTTTTTGGTGTTTTCTTTATAGGAAACTTGCCAATAATTCAAATTTTCATGCCCCCCAAGCATAGGAAAATAGCAAGTGAGTTTGGAATTTGAAAACATGATTTTTCAGAATTTTTTTGGAATTTTTTAAAAAATTTTCGGATTTTAATTTCGAATCTGCATATCACGGCCATCGAATAATCCTCGAATCATGCATACGTACTCGGATCGGGCGGATCGCATCTGGGCTATTCGATAATCCTCGAGAATGGTGTTGGGCCCTTGATCGTGAGAGGAGCGTAAATCTGGACCGTCAGATTGCCTCGAGCGCGGTGTTGGTTCGCGATCTCGGATTAATGAATCTGCTCTGGACGGTCGGATCGTCCTCGAGACGCGTGTTTCGCGATGAACAAAACACATCATGATCGTCCCTGATTATTTCTGGCTGTCTGATTTCCTCGATCGGAGCATCCGTTCGCGATCTCCTCAAAGCACCTCAATCTGCGCCGTTTGATGGACCTCGAGTGACGCGTCTGATCAGAGATATCTCGAATCTGGGCCATCCGACTTTCCTCGTGTGCAGCATTGTTCATGATTGATTCTTGCAGTTTTGATCTCCACTGTTGGATGGATCTCGAGCACCGTACCGATCTTGATCACTGATCTGGGCCGCACGATGATCCTCAAATACAGTGTCCTTCTTGATCAGATGAGATGCATCCGAACCGTTAGATCAGCTTGATCGTTTCTGGGCTGTTGGATCTCATTGATTCGGTGCTCCTGAGTGTCGTTTTGGACTTCAATCTCATTGTTGGATTTTACAGATTCGTTTTGGACCGTAAAT
Organism: Tinospora cordifolia; assembly: GCA_030144865.1. NCBI lineage: Eukaryota > Viridiplantae > Streptophyta > Magnoliopsida > Ranunculales > Menispermaceae > Tinospora > Tinospora cordifolia. Next base: position 47,222 of record JAJIYU010000593.1, read on the forward strand.
GTAGTTTTTAATTATCAAATTGCTTTCTAATAATGTTATTGTCTGAATTTTGCCAATTAGACACTTCCTAATTGATAAAAACTTGATTTTCTTGTATATTCCTTTCTATTTTGATGATTTGCTAAT
>JAJIYU010000594.1:0-47906 GCA_030144865.1 Tinospora cordifolia
TGATTAAGATCCACTGAGCTATGTGCTCACCCTTCCTCTTTATTTTTCAGGAAATTAAATCTTGAAGGCTATGGAAAGTTTTAGATTTTAGAAAGTTTCTATTTTTTTTAAAGTTTCATTTTCAATGTAAGGGCATGTTGCCCAATTTTAGACTTCCACTGAAAATTAGAATTTTAATCTCTTTGATTATGTACTTTCTTTTTTATTAATAAAGAATTTGATTTTTCTTTATCTCCTAATATTGTCTTGTATTTATGAAAAGATATGTTCTTTAAATCACTCATAGACATGAGATATTGAAAAATAGAATGTCAAGTGTGTGTCACTTGTGAAGTAGCACGGACCCAACCCACATATTGGTTAAGTCCACTGTCAAAAAGAACGGTGGTTTAGTCCAACACTCAAATCAAAGAAACATGGGGGTTGGGGTGTTACATGATGAAAGGGTGAAAAACAACTAAGGTATAAATTCCATTCCAATTGATTTTCAATTTGATGGTTGATGCCATGGAATTTGTTCTTGATAAGTGTTGTTTTCCATGGGTTTACAATTGAATTTTCGTGAGAAGATTAGGATGTTTCAAATATGGAAAATTTAATTCTTGGCTGAAATTTTTTTTTATATAAATGGTGGATTTGAGTTGAAAATCATGTTAGAACATTGGTTGATTTTAGGGGTAAGGAATCTATGCGCTTGAAAATTCATGAAATTTTGGGAGAATGTGGCAGGAAAATAGGGTAATGTTGCTAGAAATTTTATTTGGCTAATGTTTGAAAATACCTTGAACGATAACCATGCCATAGTAACTTACATGATCAATGGATGATGTATAGATGTGTTTAAGGAAGAAATTTCATGAAATGGTGTAAGTTGCTAGATTTTTTTTTCAAGCAACGAAATGAGAGTTATATGTGTACATTTTGACTTAAGTATGTACAAATGTTGAGGAATTAATTTGGGGCACGGTTGAATAGATTAATTGTAAGATTTGATAATGAAAAGTTGAAAAAATTGGGAGATTTGGTATTTTTGAAATTAGTAAAATTATTGGGTGTTTTGTGAAATTTAAATCTGAATATGATTTGTAACACCCTGAATCTTGGAGTTCTTATTTGAACTTAGCCACAAGGTAGGTTTGAGTCGGTATTAATTTACAAGTAACTCACACTTGTCTTTCTATATCTTTTATCCCAAGTCTTATTGAATATTCAGATTACTTAACTCACTTAGATTCAAATAATTAATTCAACAAGACATAACAATTAAAGACAAAAGAAATATTTCACATTCTTTATTTATTTCTAATGAAGGAAAGAGTACATAACTCAAATAAAACTATTACATTTGAATATAAAAATTTGGGCAACATGCCCTTACAATTAAATAGAAATATTCTAAGTAGAGATATTCTAAGTCTTGATTATGCATCTTTAGTTAATCAAATTTCTTTAAAGATTTAAAGTAGGAATTGTGAGCATAAAACCCAGTAGATCGTTCTAAAACAACTAAATCATTATTTTAAATCAATAAGACGTCCAAATTCAAATACTTACAATCATTAGGTGTTTCAAAAACTTGTTGACAGCTGTAATTTAGACTCAAAAGGTTTCAACCCTCAATGTTTTTATCAAAATACCTCCCATGAGTGAAAAGACATTTCTTTATGTTAATTTTCATTGGACTTAAGGTCACACCATACTCCAAATTTTAGGACCTTACCTATGTGAACTAATCACACGTAAAGAACAGTCACAATAATCCCCATGGATCACTGTAATAGTACGTGGTTCTTATTGCTAATCATCTTTCTTTAATCAACATTCATGAATCATAAATGACTTAAATAACATTCAGCTTGGTATCAATGCGAAAACATGAAAACATTATATGCATGCATCATATGTCAAGATAAATCTAAGCATGCAAAACCTTAGCATGGCATGGTTTAATGACGATTAAACATGGCATATATTCTAACTAAAATTAAAATATGCATGATAAAATTAATTTAAAACAAAGTAGAAGTTTAGAAATTACCTCTCGCTTAGTTGATCAAAATTTAAAAATCCGACAGCACTTAAACACTTTAACACGTTCGGCCCTTCAAGAACACTCAAGAGTTGAGTTGTTCACACTCAAATATTGAAAAGAGGTGCCAAGAGAGAGGCTAAAGAAAACAATAGGAGTCTTACCAACACTTGCTTTGGGATGAAGAGAATGAAAACATAGGGGCCCTTTATATAGATTTTCAATGAGCATGGGGGGACAGTTTTCATGTGTTCACACTAGCCAGTTTCCTTCTCACCATGAGCACATTTTGGAATGTGGCTAATTTGATTTCTACTCTTGTGTTCAATGGTTTGGAATGTAGGGCCACTAGGGTTTCCTCTCTTGTGTGCACACACATGGTTTAGGCAAGACTCGCTTAGGGTTTCCTTTTTCGTGTGTGAACACAAAGTTTGAGCCTTGTCTAAGTTTCCTTCTTATGTGTGAACACAAAGTTTGAGCAAGTTTGAGTTTCCTTCTCATGTGTTAACACAATCTTGGCTTGGACCACTTTCCAATTTGGCATGGGCCTCAATATCATGGAGTTTCCTTTCTTTGTGTGTCACAAATGAACACAAAATCAGCAAGCTTGGTCAACAAGGATTGGATGGTTTGGGCAAGTTTCTAATGTTTTTTTCTTTCCTTGGTGTGCTCATGGGCAACCTTATAATGTTGAAAACTTCCATTCTTGATTTAGCAAAATTTTGGGATCATGGATTTGTGTAAGATTCTTTCCCATTTCATTCCTTGTATGTCAAGCTGCGAGGGTGTACACAACAGTTAGAAACTTCTATTCTTGGACTCTCCTTATGCATCACAAATGGGCAAAGATCTTGTGTGCACAAAATCAGCAACCTTTTATTTTGGATTCAACCTTTGTTTGGCGTCATGTGTGTGTGTTAGGGAAACTTTCTATTTTTCTTGGTGTGCACATGAATTTGTTTCTATTTTCTATCTTTCCTTTTCTTTTGGGTCGTACCAATATGTGTGTACATGTTTCATCTAGTTTCTACTTTCCTTCTCTTTCTATTTTGGATTTTCTTTCACTCAAGGCCATTCTTTTGAGCACACTTCTTATTTCCCATTTATTTTGCATTACATTTCATGAATAAATGAGGCTAGATAGACTTCTAATTAATTTGTTTCATACATCATTTATTTGATAAACTTGTACCTAAATTTTTATTTGGTTTCTAATTTGATATTGTTTTCATTTCGAGTACACTTTCATTTCCTCTATACAATTCTCATTTCACTAAAACATTTTGAGCAAATGAACTTGTCAATTGACCCAAAAAAATTAATTTCTAATGAATTGATCTCATTTATCATCTAATTCCCAATGATGTTTTGCATATCTTAACATTTCATTTCGTACAAATTTTTTCAGGTTATTACAACTTACCCTCCTTAAAAAGAACTTTGTCATCAAAATTGTACACTCTTGCTCAGGTAATATTTCCTTAGGTATTTCTAGTAAAAAGGTGTAGATACCTAGCCATCATTTCACTTTTCAGCTCCTAGGTGGCTTCCCCAACTCTATGATATTTCCATACGACTTTGACTAAGGGAATATCTTTCGTCCTCAGGTTCTGTACCTTGTGATCAAGGATTCTCACTACCACTTCTTTATAAGTGGCATCATCTTGGATATTTACCTCCTCCCAGTGGATTATGTGTGAGGGATTCAATTCATACTTTCTCAACATCGATAAGTGCCAAAGACATTCAATTCAGTAGTTCTAACTCGTAGGTGTATTCTCCAATCCTTCTATGTATCTCAAATGGGCCAACGAGTCTGGGTGATAGTTTCCCTTTATATCCAAAACTCTTAATCCCTTTCTAACCTCAATGGGATGTTTCCATTATTTGAATCCATACAAAATGATCCTATGTACCATGCAAATAATTCAGTACACTCACATATATGTGGTGTCACCATGGTTAGAAATCAATACAAAGTGATCCATGTATCAAAGAAAATGATCAAGTATTTCATGCACCATCATTAACGTCTAAACCCATGTGTGTTTGTGGATGTATGCACACATGTGACAAACCTTATTAGAATTTTCTAAAACATAAATGGTGTTCATTTACAAACCCTAGCCATCCTTGCTGGCCACACAAACCAAAATTAGAAGTTCCATAAAGAAAGATCTTCCATGATGCCAAAAAGGGAAGGTTTCCACTTCATGCATATGTGATCACCAAGCAAAGTGTTGTCTAGGAAATGTTTCTAAACCATGAACCAGCCTAATATGGGATGTCCTAATTGAGATTAGAATGGATCAAAGTCTAAAAATATTCTCTTAAATTAAATGAGAAACAAGATAGAGAGTCAAATATTTGCTCATGAGAATTTGGCTAGCTTAAGTGGGCCCACAAGCTCACTTGCCTTTCTTACCCAAACCATCCCCTTATGAGTTTAGAAACATGCCCAAACGTGGTGAGCTACCCTAGCTGCCCTAGATGCCCCCCCCCCTTATAATCATAAACACCTATAAATACCCCCTCTTGCTCACATTTATCTCATCCCAAAACAAAGAGTTGACACTTCCCTCTTTGCTTGTTCTTGCCCTCTTCTTGGCATCCCTTCTCACTCTCTTTTCTTTCTTATGTGGGAAGTTCTTATTTCAGTATTTTAGAGAGTTTTTGAAGTAGTTTTGTTGGTGATTACAAGTTCTTGATGTTCTGAAAGTGGTAGATAAGGAAAGCCTCTGCTGAATTCTACAAACAAACTCAGATTAAGGTGAAGGGGATTTCTTGAACTTCTACTTTGCTCTTTCAAATTTCTAGCATGTTCATGCTTATTTGAATTCTAGTTTTCAGCATATTGTTTTTAGTTTCAGCATATTTAATCATATTTCAATTTTAGTTCAGGATGTTTTTATGTTTTAATCACTCATGACAGCATGTCATACTTAGAATCCATGTTTAGGATTTAATTCAATGTTTCGAGCATGCTATGTAATATTTTCATGTTTTCTTGATTGTTTAAAATTTTAATATTTACATTAAAATTTCTTTTATGATTATGTGATTCTTAAATATAAGAAATTGTAGATAAAAACCATATACTGTCATAGTGACTCATGTGGGTGTTATGGGTGCTCTTAACACATGCTTGGAGTGTGTGGTTGCAAGGTGCAACTAAGGGATACTTGGTATGTGGCACCGAATGAAAAGTGACAAAGAAATGTCTTTCCACCCTAAAGAGGGGTATCTAAACCAAGAACATCAAGTGGGACGAACCCCTTTCAGTCTTAACGTCAACCACAACTAAAAAGTTGCTTAATGCATGAAAGTGTTTGACTTTAGATGTGTTATTAATTTGAAATAGTAACTTAGTTGTTTAATGAATGATCCACTGGGCTATGTGATGGCCCCTTCCTTTTATATTTCGGGAATTTGAAATGCATGATCAAGCTTGCTAAAGAATTAGAAAGTCTATTTTTAGAAAGTTTCTATATAAGGGCATATTGCCCAAACTTTGAATAAATACTTCCGATGAATTTTTGTTTTAAATTTTAAAGCTATGTATTCTTTCTTTTGATTATATGAATTCAATAATATATTTTATTATTTTGAATAAATAAAGAGTTTGAAGTTTTTCTTTATTCACTTGTATTATTTTATTGAATATTAAACTCAATGGAAGTGTACTTATGGGTATTTCAATAAGTGTTAGAATAAAGGAATTGAGATGTAAGTTGTATACTTGTAAATATAACATAGGACCCAAGCCATATTGTGGTTGAGCTTAAACCTATCTCTAGGGGTTTGGGGTGTTACATTGGCACAGTAAGCACATGATCCTCAAGTTTAGCCCAACAGGTTAGTAATCTGCAGGGCCTTCCTTCGATAAAGAACTTCATATAGAGCCATCTTTATACTTGTTTGGTAACTGTTGTTATAGGCAAATTCTGCCAAGTGTAGGTACTTGCTCCAATTTTCTTTAAAGTCCAAGACACAAGACCTCAACATATCATCTAACGTTTGTATAACTCTCTTAGACTTTCCATCGGTCTGGGGTGAAAAGGAGTACTCATGTTGAGTTTAATGCCCAATTTCTTCTATAGAATATGCCAAAACTGTGAAGTGAATCAAGAGTATCGGTTTGATAATATCGTTTTTGGCACACCATAAAGTCTTACTATCACTTTCACGTAGAGTTCTCCCAACTAACTAACTTGGTTTGTGGATCTAATTGGCAAGAAATGAGCCACTTTAGTGAGACGATCTACAATTATCCATATAGCATCTTCTCCTTTCTAGTTCTTGGGTAACCCATTGACAAAGTCCATGACAATATTATCTTGCTTCCATTCAAGGATAAGGAGTGGCTGTAACATTCCAAATGGCTTTTGGTGTTTTGCTTTCACCTGCTAGTAGGTTAACCACTTGGAGACATACTTGGCTACATCTTTCTTCATTCCTTAGCACCAGTAGGTTTTTTTGTGGTTTTGATATATCTTTTCATTACCTGGATGCATTGTGTACCTGGTTTGATGGGCCTCATCTAATATGGCCTGCTTACTTGGTCCATTCTCAGGCACACAAATTCTATCTCCAAGTCTTAGGATATTCTCCACATCTAACCTAAAGTCAGTGTGTTTACCCTATTCAACTCCTTCTATCAGGCTTGTGAACCACTTGTCTTGCCTTGGTTCATCCCTGATCTGATGTAAAGGATTCGATTGACAAGACATGTTGTAGAGATAGGCTCATTTGTCATTCAAGGTTACACCTGGCCTAAAGACTTCAATCAACTGGTACATCTGGCCCTTTCCTCATCCTGCTTGCTGAACTTTCTACTCAAGGGATCGACCACTATTGGCCTTTCCCAAATTTTAGTGTAGTTAGAAGTCATAATCCTTAAGGAATTCCATCCATCTTCATTGCCTAAGGTTCAACTCCTTTTGGGTGTGGATGTAATTCAAACTCTAATGATCTAAAAATAGATCGAACTTCTCACCATAGAGATAGTGTCTCCAAATCTTTAGGGCAAACACGATGGTTGCTAACTGTAAGTCATATGTTGGGTAGTTTTGTTCATGGATCTTTAATTGTCATGAGGCATATGCAACAACCTTTTCATCTTGCATCAAGACTACTCCCGATTCATATGTAAAGAATCCATATACAAAACATAAATAACACCATGGGTAGGAATGACTAAGATGGGAATCAAAGTTAATCTCCTCTTTAGTTTTTGGAACACTTGTTCTCATTTCTCATTCCATGAGAACTTAACTCCTTTTCTGGTCAATTCGGTCATAGGTTCTACTAACTTGGAGAAATCTTAGATGAATCTTCGGTAGTAACCATCTAAGCCTAAGAAACTCCTAATCTCTATAACTATCTTTGGTTGTGTCCAGTCTATGATAGCTTCCACCTTCTTCAAATCCACAAAGATGCCTTCTACTGATACTATGTGGCCAAGGAAGTTGACCATCTTCATCTAGATTTCACACTTGCTGAACTTGACATACAATTGGTGCCTTTTAGGAACGAGGTATGGCTTAGCTTTTGTCAGTGTACCGTCCTCCGGTTTCCTTAAGTCTTCGGGTATGGACCCACAAACTTTGTGCATTTTGAGTAAGTAGGGTGAACAACATGATTAGGGCAGTTCCTTACTGATTGATGAAATAGATGCTTGATCTTCATATGCGCCAACCTAGGCTATATAAGGCTTAAGTTTTTGTGACTTGCCTTTTAATGAGAAATTCCAAGGAGATCGAGAGAGCTTTATGAACCCATATAGTAGGGTCATACATGGGTGCACCCTATTGATATTAGTAGATCATTATTAGTTTTCGTGACCGTACAATCCACCTATGTATATGAAGGGTTTGATTGTTAGTAGAGTTAGACCCTTCCATGATAGGCATGATAAATGACATCCACCATTTTATTACTCATTGCATTTATAATGTTACGTAATTCCTATCATATTTTACAATTTGCTTGCCACACATTGCATGTTGCTTGTTGATTTATGCTTGTTGTTGATAAGTTTTTCTCATTGCATGCTATTATATTGCTTGATACATACATACAATTTCTTGTGGAACATTTCCAAACTACTACTCATTGATAATTTAGTTTAAGTGAATATTTCTAAACTACTACTCGTTGAGCTCACATGGACATTAAGACTCATTACTCACTAACAGTTTAGGTTCTTCATTGCTGGATAAGGGGAAGAGGATTGTCATTACTTGATCCTACCAAGCTTGGTTTAGTTGGTAGGTTGAGTCGGTGTCATTTTGAACCTCTGCAAAAGATTGTTTTTGGACCCCCTAGAATACCTATTATTAAATACTTTTAAGACTTCTGTTGCATATTTACCTTTTATGCTCCAATCACATTTGTGTAATGGTATCCACTGCTTTATCATTTTTTATGCACTCTGATTACTATATGCAATTATTGGAAAGGCTTAGCGGTAATCAAGCAAGCTCAACTTGCTGAATGGAGTAATCAAGCTATTGTGCCAATTGAGCCGCCCTTTTGGAAGGGGTTCCTGAAAAAACTGAACCTTAATTGGTTGATCATGTTCTATTCTTCATTCTTTTGAGATTAGATTACCCTATTAACAATTTCTGAGATTTTGGATTACTCTTATCATCAAACTAGAACCCTAGAAGGAGGCTAGAAGGATATTTTGGAGCATACAAGAGAGTTGGCTGATCAAAGAAGGTATGATGACTCTATCTAGTCTCAATGCATGGTTTGAGGTTTAGAGTATGAGATATTAGGATGCCAAGGACATGGGAAAACAAGGAATTGGAAAAAAAAATATGCAAACAGTCTATTTTTTTATGTTGATTGCCGCAGTACTGATCTCCGTTACCGTAGTACTACTCCTGTTTCCTCTTCTATTTTTGGCACTCCCATTATAGCTACAGCGGTACCCTACCAGGGTAATGAATTGTTTTTTCTTCATTGTATTCTTGTTATCGTGATATTGTAGGTTATCCTTTTTAGTCCACACTGGTTATCACGATACTCTACCGTGGTACTACGATTTCTCTTTTTTAAACTATAACTAAACTTTTGTATTCCCTTTAGTTACCACGATAATGTGTTTGTGTTCTTTTTCTCGTTTTTCACTCGTGTGTTTTGCTTACTATTCTACCACAGTACACAGAAGCAAGACTACACTTAAACTTGTCTAATATGATATCCTTGCACATTATATGTGATATAGAATAGAGAATTATTAAAATACAGTTTAAAAGTATTAGAAACACATTAACCACTAAGAATAATGAATTGATTCTTAATCTTTAAGGTTGAAAATTCAAGAAGGCTTGGAATAATGGCACAAGGATTAAAAGAAACAAAGCTTTAAGGTGGAGATAATTTATGGATTTTAATTCATTATCTTGATTTAAATAACGTATGCATGTTTGCTTGTTAGCCTATGACTACGCTTTGAACTGAATTTGCATTTTATGCTTTGAATTGAATATGCATGTTGTGCTTTGAATTGAATATGCATGCTGATGGCTAGATTTACATGATGAAGGAATATTACCACATGATTTATGTGTTGTGTGGTTACATGAAAACATGCCTATAATGGAAATGGAATATTGGTTACCATACTTTCATATACTTTTCCTAAATTATACTTCTTATTTACCATTAAAGAAAGATTTATAAAGATCATAACCACATACCGGCATGGTGACGGATATCATCGTGAGTGTTCCAACCTGAACACAGCTTCTCAGTTATTGTTTACTTGATTTATGTAGAATTAGAAGTCTAGATTGACCCTTCCTAGATTGGTGAAGTGGGTGTTTGGATTGACCTCATCCAATTCACGTTTGAGAAGGGTTACCATGCCTACATCCACAAATGAGAAGGGGAGAGAGGTCAATCCAAATGCTCAATCAAGTAAATAATAACCGGTAAGTCAAACCAAGTTGGAACACTCACAATGATATCCTGCGTTACACATCGCGCCGATATATGGTTAAGATCTTTATTAATCTTTGTTTAATGATAAATTACATTAATAATAGATTAAATCATATATGTCATTCAATAATAACCATGTGAGTTATAAACATGATAGTCATCATTCCATCACTATCTTGAGCATGTTCATAAGTCATTCATGCAGAATTGATCATGATATTACACACACCATTGAACTCAAGGATCAACATTCATTAATCATCCAACTCTAACCATTACTAAGCATGCATATTCTATTTAAGGCATAACATGCATATTCAATTCAGAGTATATTCCTAAGCTAACAAGCATACATGCATATTTTATTTAAATCAAAATAATAATATAAAATCTAGAAATCCTATCCATCTTAAAGCTTAACTCCTTCTTCTCCTTGTACCATTATTCCAATGGCTTTTGAATCCTCAACCTTCAAGATTTAAACCAAATCATTACTCTCAATAGTTAATGAGTTTTGAACACCTTTAAACCCTACTCTAATGATTTTCAATCCTATGTGGCATATAATATGCAAGGATGTCATATTAGATGAGTCTAAGTGTGTTCTTGCTTCTGTGTACCACAATAAAATGAAAGAATACCATAATAACCAGAATGAGTAACAAGAAATGAAAGAAGATAGAAGCATTACCGCGATAGGCTATCGCAGTAACCAAAGAGGATTACAGGTGATTTGTTACAATGCTATGATAGAGTACCACGATAACCAGGCTATATTATAGATGAAACTACATTATTGGGGTAGAGTATTGAGCTAATCAGAATGTGAAATACAAAAATAGAGAAGGTAAACAACATTGCCATGGTAGGGTACCGCAATAACCAAAATGAAATGGAGAAAAGATAGTTCACTACCATATTAGGGTACTGTAGTAACCAAAATGAGAGTGCGAAAAACAAAAGAGGAAACGAGTGTAGTATTGCAGTAACAAAGATCAGTACCACAGTAATCATCATGAAAATATAGACATTCATGCATGTTTCCTTATTCCTTGTTCTCTTATTTCCTTGGGATCCTAATACCTTAAACTCTAAACCACAAAACATGAATCAAAACTAGATAAGATCATTATACCTTCTTTAATTAGCTAATTCTCTTGTACACTCCAAAAGATAATTGTTGAATCCTTTTAGGGTTCCATTTTGATGTTAGGAATAAACCAAAACTCAAAAATTGCTACAGGGTAATCTAATCTCCAGAGAATTGAGAATAGAACGTGATCAACTAATTAGGGGTCAGTTTCACCTTGTGGAATGTTTAGAAGAGGATTCTATGGATTGAACTCCCACTATGATGCAATTTTTGGGTTTTTCTTCTTCTTGCTGCTATGGGTGTTGTGTGGGATGATTAGGAGACAAAAGAAGAGTGAAAAGACAACTATGAGAAGAAAGGAGAGAAAAGAATCTCATTGGTAGTTTTTTGGGGTTTTTCTTCTTCTTCCTGTTATGGCTACTATGTGGGATGGTTAGGGGACGAACGAAGAGCGAGAAGACGAATATGAGAAGAAAAGCAAAATGAATTTTGCGCTTGCATGAGAGGTGAGAAGACAAATGCCCATGCTGGGTTTTTATAGAATTAGGGTTGTTTTGGATAGGTTTAGGAACTCTTAGCATTATTTCCTTGGTATAATTCTTTCTTAAACCTACTTCCTTCGATTATGTTTGTTTCTTGGGTGCAAAGTATTAATATGTGACAGTTTTAAACTAAGCTCATGCATTTGAAAACTTTACGTAATTATTTTTGCATAGTTTTATGTATTATCGTGGTAGTGCAATGTATTACCGCAATAACCAGAATACAATATGTTTACTAGTTCTTTTGGGCAAATCACGCACTATTGCAATAGTAAATTTCATAACCACTATAACTAGAGCACCACTTTGTACAAATTTTTGTGTATTGTTTCAAGTTATTTCCATTGTTTATCTAATTACTTATTTTACTTAATTATTTTAATTTACATTTATTTGATCTAATTATCAAATAAAAATTTTGGGGTATTACATGCATCCTATGATGAATGTTACATTTTCCATTATCAAAAGACAAATTGAAACTAAGACTAGAAAGGGTGCTAGACTCAACCCAAAAATTCTAAGAAAATTCCAAAGGTTAGTTTTAAGAGTGATGAATTATTCTAGAAGATTTGGTTTTGATTGTCTAAGTAATTTAATCCACTTGAAAATTAAACAAATAAGTCATATATAGAGAAAAACTTATGAAAAGGGAATAAGCAGTCATCAATTCTATTCATTGAAATAGAGATGGAAAATTATGAAAAATATTTCTAAGAACACTTGCGAGTATGATTGATCACTCCGCAAAATTTTAGCATAGTCAAAGTTAGGGTGCTTTTGTGAAATCTCGACAAAATAACACAAAATAGGGTCATGCCATGGACACTTGTAACTACACAATGATATAAAATCAATTTTGATATTTTAAAGAATAATTGACCTAATATAGGTTATTTAGACGATAAATTAAGGTTAAAACCTATTGACCAGCCAAAATTCATTTGACCAAAGGGTTGACAAAGGATTGACCTACAAATTAAAGTGTAAGATGTGAATGTGAGCCAAACTATGTAAATACCATCAAATTTACAAGGTAGGTTTTAAATAGGGGACTGAGGACTAAAGAACCCAAATATGAAGGGAAAGGATTTTGTAACAACTATGAGTAGTAATTTTAATTTACACACACACACACACACACACACACACACACACACACACACACACACACATATATATATATATATATATATATATATATATATTTGTATCTATTTCTATTAATTATATAGTATATAGTGCATGTTTTTGTCTGTATAAATGGATTTTTAATATGGCAAGCTTGTTTAATAAATTATTGCTTTGAGTTTTCTAGGGTTTGATTGGACTTGTGAATGATAGACTTCAAATTTTTGTGGCTTTGACTTGATCTATGGATTGTTTTAATGTGTTTCTATGTAGTATTGGTGTGGTATCACTATTACAAACTACAGACAATAGACAATAGACATAATTTTGGGTTGAGATCTTTAGATATTTCCAACTAGCTCATAAGGGTTTTGAGGTGCAGACTTTAGAAATCACCTTAACCTATATGGTCTTACATGCTATTCTAGATAGTGAGCTTGATTTGTTTTTGATTAAATTTGCATATTGTTCAAATTTTCACACATGTATGTTGGTTTATAGAACATTTGTCATAAATAATGGATTTAAGTTTTTATTCACAGAGCCTCATGGATTTTTAGGCTCCCTATTATTCTACTATTTTTGGTCCTTCAGCATTAGATAAAGACAAAAATATGGTGGTCAGGTAGGTTTTTCCTAGTATAGTGTTTTTTTTGGTACAAGTTTTTGTTATCCTAGTAAAATAACAATTTAGAAGTAAGCTTTTGCTATAATATAAAACAACATGTTTTCCATTGTGATATTATTTGTTATTGAGCTTTGATAATTAACACCGTTGGTTATGATGCTTAACAAAAATAAGACAAATGACAAGATACTTAGCTCATGAAGCTATTGTGTCGGCGGTCGAGTCGCTGGAGGGGTCGCGACATGTAACCAATCAACCAAAATTTCAGTATCATGCTACAACATTCAACTAATTTTTTGTATAATACAATGTAATGCAACTAGATATGCTTGTAATTAATAGAATTTGTTCACATTATTATTTATCACTAATTGGTTCCTCTAAACAAAAATATATAAAACAATCTATATTCACAATGTTGAATTATACCATAGTAAAAATATTAAACTCAATATAATGTGTAATTTCAAATTTGTTTCCAATATTGCTTTATGTATATTTTAGCTTCAAAAGTAATGGAAGAACAATTCAATATTGATATTTTATTTGGTATGATATATTTGTTATTGATTTGATTGTGATCAAATCTAATTTAGCATACTATGCAGGAAGTTGATGCAATGATCTAAGTAGTAATTGTTAGTTGTTACTTTAACAATAAAAGGCTTAAGCATCTTATCAAATATTTCTCTTTCACTGTATAACATTCCATTTAGCATCACATAGTTTCAAAAAATCACCAACAACCTTTGTTTGATATTAAGAGCTTGGTGAAAAAAATGGCGATCCTCTATTAAATCAATCTTTAACCAAATTTCTTCTTCCATAACCAGTTATTAATGGGATAAATTTGAGAAAATCATATTTGTGCATGAGATGAACGTTTTTTATATGATCTTGAAGCTTGACCTAAATGTATAAACTTGCTCGAAAATCTAGTGCATGTTTTCCTTAGTTTCCATTTGTATTTATTATTTCCATTTTGTCTCAAATCACACGATAGAAATCCCAAATTTGGGTTCTTGTTGTCGTGCTTTCATGGATGGATATATTTGAATATTTTTGTTAAAAAATGTACTTTTCTTATATCTTGTAATAAATACATGTTTTTCTAACTATACTTTCCTTATATACTATACATTTATTTGTTTTCCCCTATTTATTTTGGGACTTTCCATAAAAACATATTGTTGGGCTTAAAGATATCAAACCTGTGGCTTTCTTAATAACATTGATAGATTTCCCCTACTTTTAGTTGTAGAAATGGGTTGGGCTTTCATTCATTGTAGCATCTGAACATCATAGCACATCACAAGGAGGTGTCATCACCAATCTTCTTCCTTCCCCATTTGTTTTTATGTGCAATGTACAAACAAAAGTCAAGGTTTTTCTAGAGATCTCCAAGTGCAATGCTCTCTTCTTTCATGATACATGCCATTGGCAAATTGCAGGCCTAAACCTAAAATTTAGACCAGTTCATACATGTATGATCCATTAGTGTTAATTTTACTTCCCTCAATCTCCATGAAGGAAGTATGAGTGCCTTCTCAAAACTTCATAGCTCACACTCGATCACCCTTTTCTTGTCCATTACTATAATGACCTATATTTTATTTTTTGGATATTGAGTCGACAGATTCAACATGTATTTTCAAATATGAATTAACGAATTATAAATGAAAATATTATTTTACGATCATTGTATTAATTAATTTGTGTATTAAATAAAAAATAAAATAAATAATTAATGATGGTAATATTAATAATAATAAATATTCCATAGTGGGAATTTATTTGATGATGAAATAAATTAATTAAATTATATATATATATATATATATATACATAATGAAAGAATATATCTATATGGATAAGGTGAGGAAAAAATAATAATAATAATAAGAGGATAATATTGTATGATGTGTGCAAATAAGAAAGACTAAAGGCAATTGTTGACTTCTTGGCAATGGAACCCACCCAAAATTTTCTATATAGAGGGTGTTCATTCCTCCTTCTTGCTCAGAATTTCCATCCGAGAGGAAAGAAAATGAAAGTTTGAGAGAGAAAAGAAGCAAACCCAAGGGAAAGAGAGAAAAAGGAGAAAAAAAAAAGAAGAAAAGAGGAAAAGAAAAGCTACCCATTCTTAAAGATTCGACATTTTGAGCAAATTATTTTGATCTCTTTTCAATTTAGAATTGTTATGGAAGTTATGAATTACAATTTTCCTAATGCAACTTTTAATAAAAGTATTAGCCAATTGTGTGACTCAAAACTAACGTGTATGTTCACTAGGAGTAAAACTATACAATAAATATATATATTATTTGTACTCATTTAGGCCCTGGGAATTTATATAATAATTAAAAGTTGACATATAGGGGGTATACCTATTAACACTAAAATTTTAGTTGAAAAATATTGAAATATCCTAAATGACATTTTGAAATCAATGACACTAAAATTAAAATTTTTAGAGATCAATAGGTATTATGCAATTGGAGAAATAATGTATAAATTAATATTATATGTATATACAAGGCCATATATGTATAATTAATGTTACAAAAATGTTAATTGATTATATACAAGGTTATTGAATTGATTAAAATATAAGGTTATGATTAATTATGTAATGTTATAAATATAACATTATATATATACATAAGGTTTGTGTAACATTATGAATTACTTCAAATGAAAAAAAAAATGCTTAACATAGAAAATAATTAATTTTCTTATTTAATGTATATTACAACAAATTTGTGAAGAGGTTACATAGTGTATACCAAAAGCAAAACATATGTTACCAGTGTAAGCTTTTGGTATTTGGCTCGATATTAGGAAACGCGACTGGCGACCGAAAGAACATCGGCAGTTGCTCTAGTCTGTGACTAGTAATTTCATTTATCTACTTAAATCTTTTATTCTACTTATTGTTGTTGCATTTCAGTGTGCTACATGCATTGCATACTGCATTGAGATAGGACTGATCTTTAGATATGCCGATCTATCCTCAAGATGAGAGGTTCTGAGATGCGGACATTGGATCATGATACTTTTGAGATACAAGTACGGATCTTCAGATGTGCCGACCTGACCTAATGATGAAAGGTTCTGAGGTGCGGACATTGGATTGTGATAACTCTAAGGTAGGGCTGATCAATAGATCTTCAAATGTGCTGACCTGTAATGATAAAAGGTTCCAAGGTATAGACATTGGATAGTGATAGTCCAAGATAGAGTGGTACAATGGTACACTCTATGGATATATCTAGAGTGGCGCATGGCACACTTTACACGTTCGTGGGTGGCGACTGTACCACCTAATTGGTAGGCCATGATCATCGATTGATATCGTAGTATGACCTGAATGATGCCCACGCCCATCCGAAATGGCAGTATGACCAAAGGATCCTTAAAAAGAAAGAAGGGTGTCGAGTTTAGATACTAGACCCTTGAACCATGGCATATTAGGTTGTTGCATGTTTATATGTTGATGAATCTGCGTGTTATTTGTTGTTGCATTTTATTGAATAATTATGATGTTACCTAGTGCATTGCATGTAGAATGCTAGACTTAAATAGATATATCTTTTCGCTACTCACTGGGCTCACGTGAATATCGAGCTTACTACTCTTAACATTTTGGGTTCGTTTGGTGTTGATCGCATGATCTTTTCCAACTTATCTATAGTAAGTTGTTTTGTTTTGCTATTTTTGGTATTTTAAATCAGTATATACAAGTTTTGAAATAATATAAAGTGGAACTGGACTTAGTTAATGTAATTAATGTTAAATACTTCCGCTGTTATTATATTATTTCGCTTAACTTGTTAATGTTGCACTCTGAATACTATAAATGTTTCGACAGTAAGGCTTAACAGTAGTCGGCAAGTTTGTCTGAAGAGTAGACTTGTCTGACCGTTGTGCCGATCGGGCCACACGTATGAAGTTTTAGAAAGGGTCCCAACAATGTTGGTATCAGAGCCCACAAATTTTTTTCCAACGTTGAAATTAAGCAAAAGTATATGAATCCAAACAGTTTTATTTTTCAAAACTTATTTTCAAAATTACATTGTACAGTAGTGGTAAAATAGGTTTCAGGGGTAGTGTGCTTGCAATGTTTGACATTGACAAATGATTGTATACGACTTGCAAATTAAGATGTCACCTAAACACGGTATACCACAATGAGTATCGCAAGATCCTGCTCCTCCTTAAGATCTTGTATTGAGACTCATACCACCACCACCTACCAAGCCTGATCTATACTGATAGCTTGAAGATCTTATCTAGGCTCAAGGGCAGTTGATCCAATCCACAAGCACTACACTACATTAGAGGATAGATGGGATTATGGCTAATATGCAATGCCCAACACCTCCTACAGCTCCTACTCCACCAATAGTTGAGCCAACTAATGGGGATGATGATGACAAGTCTAAAGAGGAAATTGAGGCTCCTCGTAAGCACCACAAAGAGAGACAAAAGAGAGAAATTTCACATAAGAAATTATTGAAAAAGTTTGTGAGCTTGAAACCCCAATCATATTGGGGTGGTGTTAATCTAGAGCAAGTAGAGGACTGGCTATTGAGTTTTAAGAAGATAGCACGATTGATGAAGCTATCTGAAGAGAATCAAGTGTTTTTCTCTGCCCACACATTAGAAACCTGCTAGATGGTGGTTATCATTCTTGGCTACTAAGCACCCGATGGTGACCTCGACAAGGTTTAGATAGCTATTTTTGGAGACTTTTGTTCTTGTTTATGCCAGAGAGCACAAGAAAATGGAGTTCTTCGCCTTGTGATAGGGCAATATGACAATCCAAGAGTACACTTACAAATTCATTCATCTAGAGTTTTATGTTCCATGGATGGTTGCTAATAAAGTAAAAAGAGTTAGTTTCTACCATTGGGGGTTGAATAGTGATATTCAACGGGTGATATACAGTTCTAGTTTAGAGTCATTGAAGCGTCAAGATCTAAGATATGAGGTAGACAATAAGGACAAACTAGTACATGTATAGATTGTCCCACGCAATACCATGTAGACTTCAGCACAAACTCCCAGTAATTAGGGACAGTGGCAAAAGAATAGAGGTTACAAGAAGAGGAAGTTTGATTCAGGATCGACTAGCACCCCACAAACCTAGTCTACCATGATAATGGAAGTTGCCGCCTCCCCTATTCAGACATTTGAGCCACACGTGGCAGGACAGCCTAGAAGCAGATGCCATAGAGGAGCTAGAGGTAGGGGAGGCAGAGGCTTAGAGTATTGGCCACCTACACCAGCAGTATAGATGGGCCAGCCAACACAAACAGATCAAGTTGTACAGAGACAACCATTTACTTGTTATCAGTGTGGGCAAATTGGGCAAGAGAGATCAAAGTGTCGTACCCTATTAGTCTGGCTGATGGTCTAGCAGGGATAGAGAGAGAGAACCCAAGCAATCACTCAGCCTGATCTAGAGGCTACCAAGACTTTGGTCGAAGGTCTTGTCTCTATTTTAGATTCTACTTTATATGTGTTGATTAATGCTAGCTCTACCTTATCATTTATATCTAGACCTATCATTGATAGATTAAAACTTAGAACAATTAGGGCACCCACTTGGCTTGTATTAAGTACTACCACTGGGGAGCATATTTACCCCAATATGATTTGTGAGCATTGTGTAACATGTGTCGGTGACGTAAAGACGGTGGTAGATCTACGGATATTAGAATTTTTGGAGTTTGATTCCATTCTAGGCATGGACTGGCTAGTTGTTTATCATGCTTATATTGATTGTTAGGCTAAGCGTGTACTATTCCAGATCTCGAATTGATCTTTAGTGGTGTTTTAGGGTAGAGGTTCAAATGAACATAGCATCCAAGGCAGGTTAGTGACACTAGAGGAGATGTGTGCCTCAGTGTGTGTGGTTGCCGCAAATACTAGTAAACCTTCCAAGCTGAGACTTGGGGATAATCATGTGGTATGTGAGTTCCCCTGTAACACCTCAACACCCTAGAAATAGGTTTAAGCTCAATCACAGGGCACGTTGAGTCCAATGTTACATTTACAAGTACACAACTTGCATCTTAATTTCTTTATTCTAACACTTATTGAAATACTCATGAATACACTTCCATTGAGTTTAATATTCCACAAGATAATGCAAGTGAATAAAGGAAAACTTCAAATCTTTATTCATTCAAATAAAATTAAAAGATTACATTCTTGAATCAAATCCAAAGATTAAGTACATAACTCTAAAATTCAAAAGTAAAATTCAACGGAAGTCATTAATTCAAAATTTGGGGCACTATGCCCTTACAATATAAACTATCTAAAAATAGACTTTTAAAAATTAATAGTATTCATGTAATTCAATTTCCTGAAAAGTAGAAGGAAGGGGTGAGCACATAGCCCAGTGGATCATTCATTAAACAACTAAGTTATTATTTCAAATCAAATCAATAACACATCCAATTTCACACACTTTCAAACATTAAGTGATTCATACATCAATATGGCTCAAGTTGACATTATGACTAAAAGGGGTTCTGCTCCCTTGATGTTCTTAATTTCGATACTCCTCCTTAGGGTGGAAAGCCATTTCTTTGTCACTTGCCATTGGATTCCACATACCACATACCCCTTAGTTGCGCCCTGCAACCACACACTCCAAGCATGGAGCACCCATATGGGTCACTATGGCAATACGTGGTTTTTATCTTCACTTTCTTGTGTTTAAGATTACATAATCATAAAAGAAATTCAGAACATAAATTTTAGAATTTTAAACGAGGAAGAAAGCATGAAAACATCATATAGCATGCTTGAAACATTGAATTAAATCCTAAACAAGGATTCTAAGCATGGCATGCTCTCATGAATAATTAAAACATAAAAACATGCTAAACTAAAATTGAATTATGATTAAACATACTAAAATTAAAATAAAACATGCTGAAAATTAGAATTTAAACAAGTATGAACATGCTAGAAATTTAAAATAGCAAAGTAGAGGTTTAAGAAATCTCCTCCACCTTAATCCAAATTTCTTTGTAGAATTTGGCATAGGTTCCCATTATCTACCACTTTCAAAACTTCAAGAACTTCTAACCACCAACAAAACTACTTCAACAACTCTCTAAAATACAGAAATAAAAACTTCTCACACAAGAGAGAAAAGAGAAGTGAGAAGAGGTGCCAAGAAGAGGGCAAGAACAAGCAAAAAGGAAAGTGCCAACATTTTGCTTTAGGATGAGATGAATGTAAGCATGAGGGGGTATTTATTGGTGTTCATGAGCACAAGGGGGACGGTTTGGGCAGCCTAGGCAGCTCACAAAATTGTACATGTTTCCAAACACTCATGGGACGGTTTGGATTGAAATAGATATGTGGGCTCATGGACCACTAAAGCTTACTAATTTCCTATGAGTTATGATTTGATTCTCTATTAAATTTGTTAATTAATTTCAAAGAATAAATTAAAAATTAGAACACTTCTAATCTCAGTTGGGATGTCCCCTTGTGGATAAGAAGATGCTCATAAAACTTTCTTATTTAGTCTCTTGCTTGTTCATCACACAAGATACGCATGGAATGCTTCCTATTTATTCATTCTCATGGGAAGTATGCAATCAAACTTGAAGGGACACTATATCATAGTCTAATATTCAAATCTAAGCTCAAGGAAACTTCTTAATTGATTCAAACTCCAAAGTTGGCACACCGTGTGGGGTAATTTTGACAATTTGCATGAGACCTCCTTGATTCTTTGGCGCCATGATTTGTTTCCATTTTATGAAATTTCTATTTTGATTTGGGAGCAAAGGTAACGGCTAGGGTTGGCATATTTCATGCTTTAAACACTTCTAATTTGGTTTCTTACATGTGCACACACACACCTATAGACCGATTTTGCATGAATAGGGTATGGTGCACATGATCACTTGTCTTAGTGTATGGAATCACCCTTCTTGGATTTTTCAATTCCTATAGGACGTCTCATTCCTTGGGTAGGTGTGGGCATACATGATCAGTTGTATGGAATATGGGATCACTTTTCATGAATGCAAATGATGGACATGTCCCATGGAGCTTTGGGTGGGGTAGGGTGCACATGATCGTTGTGTTCCACCCATGTGTCTTGCACATGTTAGGAGTGGCCATGACTTCACAGGTTCACAAAAATTAAATAAAAATTAATATCTTCTTACTAACAAGGAATTACGATTTATAACCTATAATGTTGGAATCACATGAACCTAATGCATATTTTAAGGTATGATTTGGCCCAAGGTGATTTTCCCTCAAAAACTTCCCTTATTTAAGACCCATTGAGGTCACTAGGCAAATGAAAATCCAAATCTTGGCCAATTGTTCTAGTTTTTGGATGTGTCATTCATTTTGTTAGTTCATGTCATTAAATTTTATTTCGAGTCATTTCGATTCCCTGAAGTATCCTAAATATCATTTCTTTCCTAATTTGGACCCCCTGAAGGGTGTTTGGCAAATGAAAATCCTAACCTTTACCAATTGTTCTAATTTTTGGATATGTTGTCCAATTAGTTGGTTCATGTCACCTTATTTTGTTTTAGATTGTTTCAAGTCCATACGACTCACTAAATGAGAATTTGAGACATACCAAATTCAGCCATAAAATGAATCTGGTTTCATTTACACCCAATTTCACTGAATTGATGATAAATTTCATTTAAATTGAGTAAAAAGAATTGAGGGTATTACGACCTACCATCCGCAGAAAAATTTCATCCTCAAAATTTGTACATAACTAAGGATTTCTAGTGAATAAGTGTGGATACTTTGTCTTCATCTCGCTTTCGAGTTCTCAGGTAGCTTCTTCCATCCCGTGATGTTTCCACAGTACCTTCACTAATGGGATATCCTTCGGTTGTAGACTCTATACTTTATGATCAAGGATTCTGACTGTTGTTTCCTTATAAGTAGCATCATCTTGAATATTCACTTCTTCCCAATGGATGATGTGAGAGGGGTCAAGTTTGTACTTTCTCAACATAGATACATGGAATACGTTATGAGCTAAAGTCATTCAGTTTGATAGGTCTAACTCATAAGCACATTTCCCAATTCTTCTAAGTATTCTAAAGGGTTTGACAAAGCTCAGAGATAACTCCCTTTGAATTTGAACCTCTTGATGCCCTTCTAAGGACTAATTCTCAAAAGTACCTTGTCCCCAACTTGGAACTCTAATGGTCTTCTCCTCTTGTCAGCATTGTTCTTCTGACAACTTTCTACTGTAGTCAGCCTCCTCTATATTAACTTGACTTGGTTATTCATTTCTTCCACCAATTTTGGTCCAATTAACACATGGTCCTCGAGTTCAGCCCAATAGGTGGGCTATCTACAGGGTTTTCCATAAAGAGCCTCGAATGGAGCCATCTTAATACTCGCTTGATAACTATTGTTATAGGCAAACTTTACCAAGTGTAAGTACTTGCTCCGATTCCCCTTGAAGTCTAAAACACAAGACTTCAACATACCCTCAAAAATCTGGATAACCCTCTCAGACTGACCATCTGTCTACAGGTGAAATGTTGTATTCTTGGTGAGCTTAGTACCCATCTTCCTCTGTAAACTCTACCAAAACTGCAATGTGAAGCGAGAGTCTCTGTCAGACACAATAGTCTTGGGCATGCCATGAAGCCTGAAGATTTCTTTCACATAAATTTCTCCCAACTTACTGACTTAGTCTGTGGATCTAATCAGCAAGGAGTGAACCACAATCACCCAAACAGTATCTTCTCCTTTTTGATTCTTGGGCAAAACACTGACAAAATTCATGGCAATGTTATCCCACTTCCATTCAAGGATAGGGAGTGGTTGTAACATTCCCAAGCATTTTTTATGTTCTACTTTTACTTGTTGAGCACTTGGCAACATGCTTAACCACATCCCTCTTCATTATTCTCTACCAGTAAGTCTTTCTGACGTTCTGTTACATCTTATCTCCACCTGGATGGATTGTACCTGGTCTAGTGAGCCTCATCTAGTACAATCTACTTACTCTGTCTACTCTAAGGTACATAGACCCTCTCTTCGAGCCTCAGGATATTTTCAGCATCTAACCTAAAGTCAGAATGCTTACCCTATTCAACTCTTTCTATCAGATCCACAAGCCACTTGTCTTGCCTTTGTTCCTCCTTAATCTGATGTAGTAGATCCGATTGGCAAGACATGCTGTAAAGGTAGGCTTGCTTGTCATTCAAGGTTATTTCCAACATCAAATCGTTGATCAACTGGTACATCTGGCCATTTTCTTCCTCTTGGTGGTTGAACTTTCTACTCAGGGCATCAGCCACCACATTGGCCTTCCCCGAATGGTAATATAATTGGAAATTGTAATCTTTGAGGAACTCCATCGACCTACATTGCCTAAGGTTCAATTCTTTCTGGGTGTTGATGTACATCAAGCTCTTATGATCTGAAAACAGATCGAATTTTTCACCATAAAGGTAGTGCCACCAAATCTTCGGGGCAAATACAATGGCCGCTAATTCTAGGTCATGAGTAGGGTAATTCTTCTCATGGACCTTCAATTGTCGTGAGGCATAAGCGACTACTCGTCTTTCCTACATCAACACTACTCCAAGTCAATCAGCGAGGCATTAGTATAGAGGGTATAGGTAACACCATGAGTTAGAGTGACTAAAATTGGGGTCATAGTCAATCTCTTCTTCAATTTTTGGAATGATTGTTCACACTTTTCATTCCAATTGAATTTAATTCCCTTCCTAGTCAGCTTGGTCATAAGTTTTGCTAGTTTGGAAAAATCTTGGATGAACCTTTTGTAGTACCCAATCAGACCTAAGAAGCTCCTAATTTCTATAACTATCTTAGGTTGCTTCCAATCCATAACTGCTTCCACCTTTTCCAAATCTACAAAGATGTCTTTTGCTGACATTACGTGGCCAAAGAACTTGACCGTCTTCATCCAAAACTCACACTTGGTGAGCTTGGCATATAATTGATGCCTTCTGAGGGTCTCCAACATATCTACAAGGGGCATCACGGTGAACTCAAAGTGTCCATATCTTGTTCTGAAGGGAGTCTTGTGTATATCAAACACCTTGATTCTCAATTGGTGACATCCCGACCTGAGATCAGTCTTTGAAGAATGAATGGCTCCTCTCAATTGATCAAAAAGGTCATCAATCCTTGGCAAATATACTTATTTCTTTCGTTGCTTGGTTCAACTTTCGATAATCGACACAAAGTCTCATAGAATCATCCTTCTTTTTCACAAACAACACCAGAGCTCCCCAAGGTGATTCACTCGGCCTGATGAATCCTTTTTTTCAAAGCTTGTCGAGTTGATACTTCAACTCGATCAATTCTACTGGTGCAACTCTATAAGGAGGTATGGCGATAGGGTTGGTTCTAGGGTGAAGTTCAATCTTGAACTCTAACTCTCTAGCAGGTGGTAGTCTAGGTAAGTGTCTGCGAACACATCCTCGTACTCACTAACCACTACCAGGTCTTGGATTCTCTTTAATTCAATAGGTTCTTCCTCAGAGAGTTCCTCAAACTCATTCTTCTACCTTAAGTAGTTCAACATGGCTATGGTTAGACTTCTTGGTAGTCTCTGCATATCTCCGTTGATTCTAGAGGTCTCCCCTCGAAGGTAGGGTTACGGTTACTCATCTCTTAGGACAATCTATCTGGGCTTGGTATTGGTCTAACCAATCCATCTCCAATATTACATCATAGCCATAAAAAGGTAAGGTACATAAGTCAACTGTTAAGAGTTTATCCCCAAACCTCAGGTCACAACTACACATTCTTTTTAAAGTCACAGTGGTCCCTAATAGTGTGGACACATTCAAAGTTACTATTAGTGTTTTTGTCACAAGTTATAACCTATCAGCTAGTTCTTCAAAAATAAAAGATTTAGAGCCACCAGAGTCAAACAACAATTTCACAGCAACATTAAATAACAAAAATGTACCTTTCATTACAGGGATCTGGTCTTCTTGAGCCTCAACAATGAACATTGTGGTCTGGTTCTGCCCACGGCCCTGGTTGGCATTCAACTATTGTTGCCTTCCTTGAGAATAACAGTTGGACTTCCTCCCCACTATGGTTTTTACTGAGGAGCTCAAGCTTGTGCATTAGGACAATCTCTAGCCAGATGACCCTTCTAGTTGCACACAAAACAAAGCCTTTGCTTCCTTGCTTGTTCCCTTGACTTGTTCTTGGCCTGTCCTTGTTTTTGTATATGTGGTGTTTTCCCACCATTCTTTCTTTTCTTTTGAGCCCCTTGATCATTTTCATTTTGGGCCTCTTATTCTTCCCCCTCAACTTTTGTTCCAAGTTGAATTCTTATTCTAGTGTTAGGACATTTTCTACAATGTTTTTATAAGTCTTTAGGCCCAGTGTCTTCACAACCTTTTGGATCTCTACCTTGAAACCCTTTGCGAATCAATTAGCCTTTCTTTTATTTTCCCTAATCAGATCTGGGGAGAATTTGGCCAGTTCAGTGAACTTCCTTTCATATTCAGCTACAGTCATATCCCTTTGATCTAGTTGAGCAAAGTCTTGTTGTAGCTTGCTCAAGGTTGCCTCTGGAAAGAACTTTTCATAGAAGATTTCTGAGAAGTTCTCCTACCTCATAGGATCCACATCTGTATTGGGGTCTATCCTCATCATACACCACCGACTTCTAGCTGGCCTTTTGAAGTGGAGCGTGGCCAATGCCACCCATTTCGACCTAGTTACCTTCAGTACATTGAGAATTTCTTCTATCTCTTAGTACCAGTGGTCCACCGAGATTCCATTTGTAGTTCCATCAAAAAAAGGAGGATGGAGCTTCTGTAGCTTTATCAACATTTTCCTCTGTTTTTCATCCTCCAATCCCTCCTTAGCCCTCTGATGTTCGGGATCTTAGGCCACAGGTGCTGGTTGTTGACCCTAGATAGGTTCAGGTACTTGAGCTGTGGAGCCACATGAGGGATTAGCTATAGGAGTAACCTCAATAGTTGATCCAACACTCTCTGCGACATCTCGTTCATCATGGCTTCCATTCGTGCCTCCATTCTAGTCGGCAGTTCTTGCTCCCATTTCTCAATCTCATCAGAGGTGGTGGATCAAGTTGTGAATTCCTTGTTCCAGCCAATTTCTACAATTCGAGTAAGTTGTCAATATTTGCCTTGTCAAATGTTCATACTATCATGACTCTAGATTCATGTCTCTAGGTTCTCGATCTGTTCAGTGGCCTAAAAGTTTTTCTTCTAGGTTATTTTCATGCATGGGTACAGGATTTGGTCTCAAAGTAAATAAATAGTGAAGCATGCATATCATACAATCATACAATCGAGCTAGCACACCAAGGTTCAAAGCTTCCACCTAAGCTTTTAGGTTCAAAGGTCTCATACCACTCTACCCCTTCCACTTAGGCTTTCACCCAGAATAAAGTCACACCCAAACAATTTCACAAATTGCTCAATAACTAAGGTTCCTGAGCCCACTACACTCCATCGTCCCATACCAATGAACATAGAGAAACCCGTTCTGCCAAAATTATCAATCATTCACCACACATGGTCCATCATTCTTTGAGTCTAGGCTTCCTCCATAACCCTAAATTCTTATGCATCCCATGCTACATAGAAACCAAAAGATATAGAAACTTCCCAACCCTGTGTCCTTATCAAACAATTTTCCATTTTTACATAAGTTTTAGTCTCTAGCCTATGTCCTAAAGATTTATGATTTTGATCCACTATGCCACCCATAGCTACACCATGTTTCTACGTAAGGTCTTTCCCCTAGACCTAAGGTTCCATCTAGTTGACTCACAACCTTTGTCTAGCAGAGATACCACCTTTAGCATCTTTTTTGACTTCTATTCGATTCATTGCCCTAATTTTTTACCTTTTAATTTTTTTTTATAGAAAGTAAACTCATACAAGCTAGTAGGACAACCTTCGGATCAGGCAGCGAAACTAAAGTCTGCTTAGCAACCGCACTTTCTAGGGCAGAAGAACCTACCTACCTTTCAATGTTTAGCTTTTCTCGGGACAAGGCTTACCCATTATCAACTCAACTTATAGTCTTTATATCCAAACAAAACATTTTAGAAACTTATATTTCCTTTTGAAAACACTTTTTAAAACATTTTTCAATTTCAAAAATAGAAGGTGGGGCATTTAAATATTCCATTCAGTTCAAAACGAACCCTAATTTGAGCTTCTAATTTTAGTCAAACAACTACTGATTGACTTCCTAATTCTAGCCTAAGGCATTCAAGATTCAATTCAATTCAAAGTGAAAGCCTAATTTTAGTTTCTAATTCTAGTCAAATAGCTACTGATTGACTTTTTAATTCTAGCCCAAGGCACCTAAAGCCTAGGCTCTGATACTACCTTTGTAACACCCCAACCCCCTACAAATAGGTTTAATCTCAACCACAAGGCGGGTTGGGTCCAATGTTACATTTACAAGTATACAACTTGCATCTCAATTCCTTTATTCTAACACTTATTGAAATACTCATGAATACACTTCCATTGAGTTTAATATTCAACAAGATAATGCAAGTAAATAAAGGAAAACTTCAAATCTTTATTCATTCAAATAAAATAAAAAGATTACATTCTTGAATCAAATCCAAAGATTAAGTACATAACTCTAAAATTCAAAAGTAAAATTCAACGGAAATCTTTAATTCAAAATTTGGGGCACTATGCCCTTACAATATAAACTCTCTAAAAATAGGCTTTCAAAAATCCATAGTCTTCATGTAATTCATTTTTTTGAAAAATAGAAGAAAGGGGCGAACACATAGCCTAGTGAATCATTCATTAAACAATTATGTTATTATTTCAAATTAATAACACATCCAATTTCACAAACTTTCAAACGTTAAGTGATTCATACATCAATTTGGTGCAAGTTGACATTATGACTGAAAGGGGTTCTACTCCCTTGATGTTCTTAATTTAGATACTGCTCTTTAGGGTGGAAAGACATTTCTTTGTCACTTTTCATTGGATGCCACATACCATGTACCCCTTAGTTGCGTCCCATAACCACGCACCCCAAGCATGTGTTAAGAACACCCATAACACCCATACGAGTCACTATGGCAATACGTGGTTCTTATCTTCACTTTCTTATGTTTAAGATTGCATAATCATAAAAGAAATTTAGAACATTCATTTTAGAATTTGAAACAAGCAAAAAAGCATGAAAACATCATATAGCATGCTTGAAACATTGAATTAAATCCTAAACATGAATTCTAAGCATGGCATGCTCTCATGAGTAATTAAAACATAAAAACATGCTAAACTGAAATTAAAATATGATTAAACATGCTAAAATTAAAATAAAACATGCTTAAAATTAGAATTTAAACAAGCATAAACATGCTAAAAATTTAAAATAGCAAAGTAGAGGTTTAAGAAATCCCCTCCACCTTAATCCGAGTTTCTTTGTAGAATCTGGCAGAGGCTCCCCTTATATACCACTTTTAGAACTTCAAGAACTTCTAACCACCAACAAAATTACTTCAAAAACTCTCTAAAATACTGAAATAAGAACTTATCACACAAGAGAGAAAAGAGAAGTGAGAAGAGGTGCCAAAAAGAGGGCAAGAACAAGCAAAAATGGAAGTGTCAACTCTTTGCTTTGGGACGAGATGCATGTGAGCAGGAGGGGGTTTTTATAGGTATTCATGAGCACAAGGAGGACGGTTTGGGTAGCTTGGGTAGCTCACAAAGTTGGGCATGTTTCCAAACACTTATGGGATGGTTTGGATTGAAATAGATATGTGGGCCCATGGACCACTAAAGCTCGTTAATCTCCTATGAACCATGATTTGATTCTCTATTAAATTTGTTAATTAATTTCAGAGAATAATTTCAAAATTAAATCCCTTCTAATCTCAATCGGGATGGCCCCTTGTGGATAAGAAGATGCTCATAGAACTTTCTTATTTAGTCTCCTACTTGCTCATTACACAAGATACATGTGGAATGCTTCCTATTTCTTCATTCTTGGACGTCAAGCATAGGGAGTATGCAATCAAACTTGAAGGGACACTACATCATAGTCTAATATTCAAATCTAAGCTCAAGGAAACTTCCTAATTAATTCAAACTCCAAAGTTGTCGCACCATGTGTAATACCCTAAAGTCTCTGTGCTTAATTAAATAAAATTTATCATTTTAGTGAAATTGGGTCCAAAACGAAACTAGACTCATTTCAGGGCTAAATCTGGCAGGTTCCAAAACTCTCATTTAGTGCCCCTTAGGGTTACAAAACAACTTGAAATGAAGTACGGTGACATGAACCAATTAATAGGACAACATATCCAAAAATTAGAACAATTGGTCGAGGTTAGGCTTTCATTTGCCAAACACCCTTCAGGGGCTCCAAATTAGAAAAAATTCTCATTTAGGTTACTTCGAAGGATTGAAATAACCCAAAACGAAATGAAATGACATGAACTAACAAAATGAATGACATATCCAAAAATTAGAACAATTGGCCAAGATTTGAATTTTCATTTGCCTAGTGACCTCAATGGGTCTTAAATAAGGAATGTTTTTGAAAGAAAACCACCTAGAGCCAAGCCATACCTTAAAATGTGCATTAGGTTCATGTGATTCCAAAAATATAGGTTATAAATCATAATTCCTTGTAAATAAGGAGATATTAATTTTTGTGAACCCATAAAGTCATCACCACCCTAAGCATGTGTAAGTCACATGGGTAGAACACCATGATCGTGTGTACCCTAACCCTACCCTAAGCTCCATGGGACGTTTCTTTTATTTAAGTTTATGTAGAATGATTCTATGTGCCATGAAAATGATCAGGTATGCCACCCCTATGAGTTGTCCCACTTAGTATTAAGAAACCATAAATAAATGATTCCATAAGCACCATGATGCTATCATATACACCATGCTCTACACACCAAAAACATCCCAAATAATCCAAATTAGAAGTTTCTAATTTAAGAATAGAAGTTGCTGAAAAATGTTTCTAAACTCCTTAGGTACAAGATTAGAAGTTTCTAATTCAAAATAGAAGATTGTCAAATCTTGTTGATTTGGTGTGCATAAAAAATGAAATCAATTACCAAAACATATTGGAAAGTTGTTTTGCTCACAATATCACACTTAGATTAACCTCCAATCAAAGAATAGTAAGTATTCTAAATCCTTTTTGTGTTCACACATAAATAGAAAATCAAATAATGCTTATATCTTGTGTTCACACTAGGAATTAGAAACCAAATCAAGCCACATTCTAAATTGTGTGCGCACTAAATCGTGTGCGCACTAAATCGTGTGCGCACTCAATCTATGCATTCGAAAACCTCCCTATGGAGGAATGGAAAGGTTTCCTAGTGTCAAAATGCCCAAACCGTTCTAGTGCTCATGAAAATCTATATAAACCCCCTCTTGCTCACTTTCATCTCATCCCAAAGAAAAGAGTTGACACTTCCCTCTTCGCTTGTTCTTGCCCTCTCCTTGACATCTCTTCTCACTCTCTTTTCTCTCTTATATGAGAAGTTCTTATTTCAATATTTTATAGAGTTGTTGAAGTAGTTTTGTTGGTGATTAGAAGTTCTTGAAGTTCTAAAAGTGGTGGATAAGGGAAACCTCTGCCAGATTCTACAAAGAAACTCGGATTAAGGTGGAGAGGATTTCTTGAACTTCCATTTTGCTCTTTCAAATCTCTAACATGTTCATGCTTATTTAAATTCTAATTTTCAGCATTTCTTATGTTAGTTTCAGCATGTTTATTCATATTTTAATTTTAGTTTAGCATGTTTTTATGTTTTAATCACTCATGAGAGCATATCATGCTTAGAATCCATGTTCAGGATTTAATTCAATGTTTCAAGCGTGCTAGGTAAAGCTTTCATGCTTTCTTGGTTGTTTAAAATTCTAATATTTACATTTTGAATTTCTTTTATGATTATATGATTCTTAAATATAAGAAATTGAAGATAAGAACCACATACTACCACAGTAACTCGTATGGGTGCTATGGGTGTTCTTAACACATGCTTGGAGTTTGTGGTTGCGGGACGCAATTTAGGAATACTTGGTATGTGGCATCCAATAGAAAGTGACAAAGAAATGTCTTTCCACCCTAAAGAGGGGTATTTTAATTAAGAACATTAAGGGAGTAGAAACCCTTTCAGTCCTAACATCAACTACAACCAAAAAGTTGTATGAATCAATTAATGCATGAAAGTGTTTAAATTTGGATATGTTATTGATTTGAAATAGTAACTTAGTTGTTTAATGAATGATCCACAGGGCTGTGTGTTCACCTTCCCTTTTATTTTTTTAGGAATTTGAAATGTTTTATCAAGCTTGCTAAGGAATTAGAAAGTCTATTTTTAGAAAGTTTCTATGCAAGGGTATATTGCCCAAATTTTAAATAAAGACTTCCACTGAATATTTGTTTTAAATTTTAGAGTTGTGTACTCTTTCTTTTAATTATATGAATTCAATAATGTATTTTTATTTTATTTTGAATAAATAAAGAGTTTGAAGTTTTCCTTTGTTCACTTGTATTATCTTGTTGAAAATTAAACCCAATGGAAGTGTATTTATAAGTATTTCAATAAGTGTTAGAATAAAGCAATTGAGATGCAAGTTGTGTACTTGCAAATATAACTAGGACTCAACCTGCCTTGTGGTTAAGCTCAAACCTATCTCTTAGGGGTTGGGGTGTTACACCATGTTGGGTAATTTCTTTGGTGTCATGGTTTGTTTCTAGTTTATGAAATTTCTATTTTGATTTGGGAGCAAGGGTGATGGCTAGGGTTGGCATATTTCATGCTTTAAACACTTCTAATTTGGTTTCTTACATATGTGCACATAAACACATATGGACTAATTTTGCAAGAATAGGGGATGGTGCACATGATCACTTATCTTGGTGTATGGAATCACCCT
This sequence comes from Tinospora cordifolia, assembly GCA_030144865.1. Taxonomy (NCBI): domain Eukaryota; kingdom Viridiplantae; phylum Streptophyta; class Magnoliopsida; order Ranunculales; family Menispermaceae; genus Tinospora; species Tinospora cordifolia. The sequence goes on from JAJIYU010000594.1 coordinate 32,333, forward strand.
TCTTGGATTTTCCAATTCCTATAGGACGACTCATTCCTTGGGTAAGTGTAGGCATACATGATCAGTTGTATGGCATATGGAATCACTTTTCATGAATTCAAATGATGGACAAGTCCCATTGAGCATTGGGTAGGGTAGGGTGCACATGATCATAGTGTTCCACCCATGTTTCTTGCACCTGTTAGGGGTAGTCATGACTTCATGGGTTCACAAAAATTAAATAAAAATTAATATATTCTTATTCACAAGGAATTATGATTTATAAACTATAGTTTTGGAACCACATGAACTTAATGCACATTTTAAGGTATAGTTTTGCCCAAGGTGATTTTTCCTCAAAACTTTCCTTATTTAAGACCCATTCAGGTCATTAGGCAAATGAAAATCCAAATCTTGGCCAATTGTTCTGATTTTTGGATGTGTCAATCATTTTGTTAGTTTATGTCATTCCATTTCATTTTGGGTTATTTCGATCCTCAAAAGTATCCTAAAAGCCAATTCTTTCCTAATTTGGACCCCCATGAAGGGTGTTTAACAAATGAAAACCCTAACGTTAACCAATTATTCTAATTTTTGAATATGTTGTCCAATTAGTTGGTTCATGTCACCTTACTTCATTTCAAATTGTTTTGGGTCACTACCGGTCACTAAGTGAGAGTTTAGAACCTATCAAATTTAGTCCTGAAATGAGCCCAATTTCATTTTGCACCCAATTTCACTAAATTGATGATAAATTTTATTTAAATTGAGTACAAAGAATTCAGGGTATTACGTCCCCGAGGTATTTCCTGATGATCTATTCAAATTGGCTTCTAAGCGAGAGATCAATTTTGTCATTGAGTTGGTCTCAAGGACTAAGCCAATCTCAATCGCTCCTTACCGTATGGTACCTAAGGAATTACAAGAGTTGAAAGTTCAACTAAAATAATCACTAGGCAAGAGTTTTATTTGACCTAGATGTTACCATTGTTTGTAAGGAAAAAAATGGGAGTCTTTACTTGTGCATCGACTATAAACAGTTGAATAAGGTGACTACAAAGAATAAATACCCTTTTTCTTGAATTGATGATTTGTTTCATCAGCTAAAAGGTGCTAGAGTATTCTCAAAGATTGGTTTATGGTTAGAGTGCCATCACTACATGTTAGGGAGGAGGATGTACCAAAGACAGCTTTTCAAACTCGCTATGAGCACTATGAATTTTTAGTTATGTCATTTGGCATAACGAATGCGCCAGCAATGTTCATGGACTGGATGCAGCGAGTGTTCAGGCCATATCTTGATTAGTTTGTGTTAATATTTATTGATGACATTCTAGTCTACTGGAGGTCTAGAGAAGTATATGCAGAACATCTTAGAGTAGTCTTACAGACTTTGAAGGAACACTGCTTGTATGCAAAGCTGAGTAAGTGTGACTTCTAGTTAACAAAGGTCAAGTTTTTAGGTCATGTGGTTGTAGCTGAGGGTATCTCTGTCGATCCAACCAAGGTCGAAGTGATTTTTCATTAGCCTAGACCTACCACAGTAACCGAGATTTGTAGTTTCCTAGGTTTAGCATGTTATTATTAGAGATTTGTATAGAACTTTTCTTGCATCACAGCACCGATGACTAAGCTAACCTAGAAGAATGTACCTTTTGTATAGACCGATAACTATGGGCATGCCTTTCTTGAGCTTAAATAAAGGTTGACAGCTATGCCAGTTCTTGTTTTGCCAAAACCAAGTCAAGAGTTGGTGATTTATACTGATGCATTAAGATTAGGCCTTGGTTGTGTGTTGACGTAAAATGATAGGATAATAGCCTATGCTTTTAGACAGGTAAAAGTTCATGAGAAGAATTACCTATCCATGATTTAGAACTAGCAACTATTGTTTTTGCGCACAAGATTTGGTGGCATTATCTTTATGGTGAATGATTCACGCTATAATCGCATCACAAGAGCTTCAAGTACCTATTTTCTCAGAAAGATCTTAAATATAAGGTAGAAGAGGTGGATGAAATCGCTAAAGGATTATGACTTTAATATTGAATACCACCTTGGGAAGGCTAATGTAGTGGCTGATGCACTTAATAGGAAATGGGTTGAAACTTCCTGTACGGCTAGACATATGTCTCAGAAGTGGAGGATGATTGATTTTACCACAATGATGAGTATCCATGAAACTTCAATCAAAACTAAAGTCAATGCACAGATGAGAGCCTAACTAGTTCTATTTGTTGAGATCATGGAGGTGCAACCTCGTGATGTTGATTATGTAATGTTCTAGGAGTGGGCGGACGACACTTCTTGTGTGACACCCTGACCTCAGGTCCGGATTCCCCAGAATAAATTATCGGGTAACCTTCTCCTGAAATTGGAGTAGTCAATTTTCTTTCCCTGTTTCTTGTTTATACATGTGTGCAACCTATACATATGCATAAAATAATTTATCCAAATAAATGAAGCAGCGAAACAATTCGCAATACTGAAACATCAACTTGAAACTTGTATACAACAATTTTAGATGAAACAATGCAACGGAAGAAATCTCAATAATTAAAAATGAAACATCCTATTCAAAGTCTCAAAATATAAAATAAAAGATAGAAATAAAAGTTACAACAAGAATAAATGTCCATCCTGTTTAATAATTACATCAAAATACATTTCAAAACAAAACAAAATTAACCTCCCAGAAGTTCTTCATGCAAAGCTTTAAAACCTATAAAATCAATGCATAAGACTCCTATTGGTACTTAAAAATTATAAAATGAGTGAGCTCAAAAGCCCAGTGGATCATTCTTACACCTCACACGCATTATACAGATCCAAACTCAAAACATTACAAACACTTTTACACATTAGGTGTTTCAAATATTTAATTGTTTGTTGTATTCTAAGACTAGAAGAGTCACTCTCTGGCACTTTCACTATTCCCCTATGGTTCGGAAAAGAGAACATCCAATATCAATCAATATCAATATGACACACCCTAAATACCATCAAACCAATGTGGTACGCTTCGCATACCATAATAACCACAATATAAGAGGGAAGTAAACTCTGAAGTAGAATACTAACTTCCAAAGACAAATCAATCGTCGCAGGCGGCTCACCTAGGTGGGGATACCTACGATGCGCCTTCAATACCAGTGTAGTAGGCACTACAAGGTATTGGGGCTTATCCATCGCACGGGTACGTGTAATTCTTAATAATCATTTAATCTTCTTTTAGTGTCACAAGCAATTTCGTTTTTCATAGCACATAGCATGAACAATATAATGGATAGAACAAACATTTAGTAGTTTCACAACACTTCCATCATCAATTATAAAGAAAAACATTTAACCGGACATTAGGATATCAACCATCCCAATCATCAAACATAATGGAAAACATTTAACTAGACATCATGATATCATTACACCACATCAATCAAGACCATAGAATATTTCTAACATGCATCTAGAGGTCCTAAAACTACCAAACATCATGTTTTGAATTTAAAATCTATATAATACGGGTGAGCAAGGAAATCTCGCCCACCTGGATATGTTGGATCTCCCTTGCGTCACCTCGCAATGATTTAATGCTCCAGAATTATTAATCTACAAGTAACATTAATAGCAATAAATCTTTAAGCTCCACTCAACCTATCTATAATGAGTAAAGATTTCTACGCTTAGATACCATTAGACTCTAGTATCCATTTTATTAAAATTAAAATCTTTCCAAAATCCCCATTCTTGTTAGATCTCGAATTAATTTTTAAACTTGGATTTCTGAATCTTCCAAGATTATCTACAATACCATACTTTTAGTTCTAAAAATATTTTTTCATGTTCAATAATTTTCATTTCGATCAAAATAAGGTTTTCATATCTAAAATTTGAAGTAAATTCCAAAACACTAATTATCACATAAAAACCTCTAAGCCAATCCTTAAAAATAAAATATTCATTTTCATAGAAAATTATTCATATCAAAATAATATTTCTCTATCACAAATTTCTTAGATTCTAAGTCTCAAAAGTTCTCATTTCCTCCTCAATTTAAAGAATAAAAATAAAATAATTCAATCTTAAAATCCTTTCTTAAATAATTAATTTCTACTTCAATAAGATAATTCTAATATTTAATATTTACTTCAAGATTCAAAATAAATTAAATCTTCGATTATATTTCTTTCCATATCAAAATCATCCATTTATTTCATAAGTATTCTCATTATGAACAAAATAAGACTTCCATAATTTTATTCTTCACGTCCTTGTAATTTTAATAAAATTCAAGAATCATACTCCTTCAATATTTTTCTCATTTAACTTTCAACTAACAAAATAACTAAATAAGTTTAAATCTTTGAATCTCCAAACCCCTTGAACTTCGAGTAAAATTTATTCCACATCCACAAGTCTCCATTCCAATAGATAAAAGTAGTTCAATAAATAAAAATCTTAAATAAAACCTCCAAATTCAGATTTTTCAACGACCAAGAATAATCTCAATTTTTTCACATCTATATAATCTAACTAATCCATTTCTAACTAATTTCAGTTCAATTAATTAAATAAATAAATCTTTATACCTCTCTACAATTTTTTTTTTGTTCCTTGCTGAAACAAGTATTGATGCCCAAATCAAAATTCCAAATGCATTTCCAACGTCGAAACCCTCAAACCCGCCTTCTTCGTAGTTCATTCTTCACTTTTCTAAATTCAAAAACTAGGGCCTCATCTCTCCATTTGTTTTGTATCCAAAATTAGAACACAGCAAATTCGTTGTGTATTAGAACACAGCTGCAACAACAAGCAAAAATAGGGGTTCTTCATACGTTCAAACGCACAGATCATAGTAGCTCGTTCTTCATTCTTCTCTTCGCGACTCATTGCTGCAACACATCTTTTTCTTTGCACACTAAAACCAGCAACTCATGGCTGTTGTTCTTCCTTGTCCAATTGCACCAATAGCAACTAAAACGCACTAGCACACACACACATTCATCACAAACAGCAACAATTTCATCTTCTTTGTTCTTCACGGACCAACAGTAGCAGCAATAGCATGCACAGCTGTGTTGCTTTGCTTTCCTTCCTCTGTTTGTGATTCATGGCCAGCACATCCCCTTTGCTTCATTAGTCGTTCTTACAATTTCATGCCTAGGAATCCAAGGCCAAGCAAACCCCATCTTTGTTTTCACAGACCAGCAACCTTTCTTCCTCATGCATGAACCAACTAAGGCATCACTTCTTTGTTTGCACTAGCTCGTACAAGATCTCATTTCCTTTGTTTCACACTCAAAATGCAATCTTCTTTCAGTTCATTTTCTTTTTCGTCTGGTGGTGGCAACAACAACCAGCTGCTGCTGGTTTGGTTCTTCCTCTACGCTATAGTTGATACCTCTTCTTCATGATAGAACTCTAGTGGTACTAGAATTGTATTGTAATCTAGATTATCTGATCTAGATCTAGAATTTTAGATTGAGTCAATCTGATGATTTAGGATAAGGTCCAATTAGATGATGATTTAGGATAAGATCTATTTAGATATTGGATAAAAACAAATTAGGTAATCTAAGTTAATCTGTGATTGAGATTACTAGATAGTTTAGAATTCTACAGAGTTTATGAGAAGTGTCTAGCTTAAGTCTATAAATAGACCCTATGGGTTTAATATGTATTAATTCAGTTCAGTAGAAAGTAATAAAGTTTATGAAGAGGTTTCTTCCAACAGTGGTATTAGAGCAAAAGATCCACGTTTGTTAACAGAGGTAGCATAACTACTGTTCACGTCTTAGAATAGTTCACGGCTCATTGTGTCTTAATCTGCGCTGGTGGTGCACTGAATTGCTACTGCAATTTCTTCCATCCTTTGATCACTGCTCGCTGTGTTCCAAAACACTGCATCAATTTTGCAGTGAAGAAAAAAGAAATTACCAAAAGAAGACGCTGGTACTTTAATCTCAGTTTGAGATTAAAGTAGTTTTTTGGTCGTCCCTGGTTCAACATTAAAAAAAAACAGATAGTTCTTGTTTCTGTGCTGATTTGATTGTTGTGTTCTTGTTTGCTGCTGGCCCGTGGTGGTGCATTGCTGCAATTGTTGTTTTTGCATCGTCTCCTCTGCTGCTACTATTCTGCATCATTCTTGTCGTCCCTGCTGCACCGCTCAATTTTCTGCTAGTGCTTGTTTGCTCTTTGTTCGTATTGCTCTGCAGTTTCCTGTTGCCACCATTGCAGATAAATTTCTTGCTTCTCTTCCTTGCCGCCAAACCGACCGGAAAGAAAAAGACGCACCTGCGCTGATTCTATCAATTGCTTGCTGCGATTTCTTCAATCCCTCTAGATTTCACAGCTGCGATTTGCTTCTCCTGAATTGCTGAAAACCATCCACCTACTCTGGATTGCTGCAAGCCGAACAAAAAAAATGAAGGAATAGAAGAAGAAGAACGTTGCATTGAGACAACGTGCAGCTGCTGCTGTCCGCCATTGTTGAGAACTTCTTACTCCTCTTCCTTTTGGTGCAAACCGCCTGAACTGCCCATAATCAGCAATTCGTCGTCATCCAGTCTCACAGCGACCGTTACTCTGTCTAGTTCACCGTGACTGCTCGTGCAGGTTCTTAGTTCTTCTTCTGTGTTGCTGCACACCAGAAAACAGAGAATTCCTAGTAGTCTTCCCTGCTCGCCGCCATCCGTTTTCATCAGTTGCTCATGCTGCAAACTGAAAATCAAGAGAGTTCTTTCCTTCTGAGTTGTTGCTAACCGACCAAGAGAGAAGGAAGCAGAGGACCGTTGCGTTGCTGCGTTGCTCGACCGAGACAAAAAAAGAAAACAGAAGGAGAAGAAGAGAGTCGAGAAGAAGGAGACCGAAAAAAAAAGGTGCATTATCGGTTTATTCAAAAAACAAAGGTGAATTGAAAAAAAAAAGGTGAGTTAGTAAAAAAAATTTTGTGAGTTAGTGAAAAAAAAGGGTTGCAGCATATTAAAAAAAAAGGGGAGTGATTATTATTTTAAAAAAGGAGGAGGGCTACAGTTGAAAGAGAAAAAAAATTATTATGGCTTTCAACAATAATTCTCATCAACCATCGCTTCCTACTTTTGGTGGCAAAAAGTATGATCGATGGAACAAGCAGATGAAGACCATTTTTGAATATCAGGAGTTGTTGGATATTGTAGAAAATAGGTTTGTTGATCCAAGTGAGAACGTACCAGCTAATCAGCGTGATATGGTACGTGAAAATAGGAAAAAGGATAAAAAGGCATTATATTTTATCCTTCAAACCCTCGATGATGTTGCTATTGAAAAGGTATAGAGAGCTGCTACAACAAAAGAAGTGTGGGATACCTTAGAGAAGTCCTACAAAGGTACAGATAAAGCCAGAAAAGTACGTCTTCAAAGTCTAAGACGTTAGTTCGAGCTACTTCAGATGCAAGATGCAGAGTTTATTGAGACTTATATTAACCGAGTACAAGTCTTGGTTAATCAAATGAAGAGTTATGATGAAAGGGTCGAGGAAGTGACAGTAGTTGAAAAGATACTTCGTTCCCTTACTATGAAGTTCGAGCATATGGCCATTCCCATTGAAGAATCTAAAGACCTTTCTATACTAACAGTTGATGAGTTAACTGGTTCTTTACAGGCTCATGAGCAGCGGATGAAAGAAAAGAGTGTAGAAAAACCCACAGAAAAAGCCCTGAAGACTGAAGCTTCTTCTCATACAGATAAACACTCAGGGAATTCCAGGTCCAACAATTCTCAACGTAATGGGCAATCAAAACACCGAGGTCGTGGACGAGGACGTGGCAGAGGGCAACAACATCACCAAAACAAAGGTCGCGAACATTCCAATAGCGGTCATGGCACTGGTGGTGGTCGTAGTCGAGGTAATGATAAATCTAAAATTCAATGCTATGCTTGAAGAAAATTTGGGCACTATGCAGTTGATTGTTGGTATCCCCAACCAACAAATTCAAGTAAGAAAGCTTCATTCGTTCAAACACAAAATGCTCTTGCCACTCAAAGCCTGTTGATGACAGCATAAGCTCATGAAAGTGACACCACCAAAAATCTTTGGTATCTTGATATTGGGTGCACTAATCACATGTGTGGCACGTGTGATCTATTTGTTGATTTAGATGAATATGTCCGCACAGAGGTCAAGTTCGCTGATGATAGCAAGATTCCTGTTATGGGAAAAGGCTGCATCTTAATCAAGCTAAAGAATGGTGATCATCAATACATCTTTGATGTATTCTATGTTCCAAATATGAAGAGCAATCTACTCAGCATTGGGCAACTGCTCGAGAAAGGCTACCATGTGCAGATGAAGGATAATTATTTAACCATGCTCAACAATAAAGGTACTATCATTCTTAAATCTCCTTTGAAGAATCGTTATTTAAAATAGAGATTCAGAATGATACTTACCCATGCTTTCAAACTATTATTACTAATGAGTTATGGTTATGGCATTTGAGATATGGACACTTAAACTTTAGTAGTTTGAAGCTTCTGGCCCAGAAGAAACTAGTTAAAGGGTTACAAGTTGTCAATCATCCAAAACAGTTCTGTGAAGGCTGTATTCTAGGCAAGCAGCATCGCTAACCATTTGCTAGCTCTTCTTCTTAGCGTGCTAATAAACTTCTGGATGTGATTCATTCTGATGTATGCGATCCCATGCAAACTACTAGTAATGGAGGAAACAAATATTTCCTCACCTTTATTGATGACTACAGCAGAAAAATTTGGGTCTACTTCTTGGCTTATAAATCTGACACTTTTGCTTGCTTTCAGAAATTTAAATCTCTTGTTGAAAAGCAGAGTGGTCGTTATATTAAGTTCTTACACACTGATGGTGGTGGTGAGTATACTTCTATAGCCTTTAATGATTATTGCACAGCTCATGGGATAAAGCATGAGATCACAGCTCTCTACACACCACAACACAATGGCATTGCTAAGCGCAAGAACCGGACGATCATGAATATTACCCGTAGTATGTTAAAAGCTAAAGGTATTCCCCATACTTTTTGGGCTGAAGCTGTTGCATGTTCTATTTATTTGCTTAATAGATCCCCCACAAAAGCCTTTTCTCACATCACTCCTGAAGAAGCATGGAGCGGTTATAAACCGAATGTTGCCCACCTGCAAGTTTTTGGATCTATTGCTTATGTGCATGTTCTTGATCAGAATAGAAGAAAGTTGATGACAAAGGCATGAAAACTATCTTCATTGGGTACAAGAGTGGCAAGTTCTGTGGCTACAAGCACTATAATCCTACCACTAATGCAATCTTAGTGAGTAGAGATGTTATATTTGATGAGCAGGATTCTTGGCATTGGGATGATATACACCATGCTGTTAAACCCCCTCAGCCTATCTCTTTTGATGATGAAGCCTCTACCTCTATTAGTGTTCCTTTGAGCACTACTAATAATGGAGTTGCTTCTAGTAGCAGACCTCAGCGTACTATCCAGCCACTTGCCAGATTGCAAGACTTTGAAGTCTATTCTGATAATGCTATTAATGATGATGGGAGCTTAGTTCATTATGCCATGTTTGCTGATTCTGATCTAATCACTATTACTGAAGCTATGAAAGAAGAAAATTGGGTTGCTGCCATGGACTCAGAGATTCAGTCTATTGAGAAGAATGACACTTGGGAGCTTGTTACCATTCCCCGGGGTCATAAAGCTATTGATGTTAAGTGGGTCTTTAAGACCAAATGGTGACATTGATCGTTATAAAGCACGACTTGTCGCAAAAGGCTATGAACAGAAGCCTGGTTTTGATTATCAAGAGGTATTTGCCCTATTGCTCGTATTGAGACTGTGAGATTATTGACTGTTATAGCTGCTCAGAAGCATTGGAAGATTCATCAGATGGATGTAAAGTTTGCCTTCCTGAATGTTTACTTAGATGAAGAAGTTTATGTGAAGCAGCCACCAGGATATGTGAAACAAGGTCTTGAAGATAAAGTCTACAAGTTGAAGAAAGCACTCTATGGCTTAAAGCAAGCTCCTCAGGCATGGAACAAAAGAATTGATCAGTTCTTTTATGCTTTTGGTCTCCAAAAGTGTGGTTCTGAACATGCTTTATATGTGAAGATTGATGCATCTACTGGTACCATGCTTATTGTTTGCCTATATGTTGATGATTTTATTTTTACAGGCAATGATGTCACAGTGATTCGAGAATTCAAAAAGGCCATGATGGAAGAATTTGAGATGACTGATATTGGTCTCATGTCATACTTTCTTGGCATTGAAGTTGACTAGCGTGATGATGGCATTTTCATCAGTCAGCATCGATATGCCCTGGACATTCTAAAGAAGTTTAATATGTCTGATTGCAACCCTTCTTCCACGCCTGTTGAAGTTGGTACCAAGTTATCAAAGAAATCTAACGACGCTCCAGTTGATCCAACATACTTCAAACAAATTGTTGGGAGTTTGTAATACTTGACTTGCATACGGCCAGATATTCTCTATGGAGTTGGATTGATTAGTCGATTCATGGAATCTTCAATCAATCTCATCTTGTTGCAACTAAACGTATCCTCTGTTATATTAAGGGTACGTTTGATCATGGTTTGTTCTACTCTAACACTGGTGAATTTACTCTTTTTGGATATTCTGATAGTGACTTGGGTGGTGATCATGATGATCGAAAGAGTACATCTGGTTATGCATTTTATTATGGTTCTACTGCATTCTCGTGGTCTTCTAAGAAGCAGTCTATTGTTGCATTGTCTACATGTGAAGCTGAATATGTTGTTGCTGCTTCGAGTGCTTGTCAGGCTATTTGGTTGCGAAATCTTCTACATTAGATTCACATGTCTATTGATGGACCCACACCCATTTATGTTGATAATGTGTCAGTTGATAATGTGTCAGCTATTGATTTGGCGAAGAATCTAGTGACTCCTGGCCGAAGTAAACATATTGATATGCGGTATCACTTCCTCGTGATCAGGTTCAACAGATAGAAATTGAATTAGTCTACTGCAAGTCTGAAGATCAAGTTGCAGATTTTTTCACTAAGCCTTTGAAGATCAAGACATTTTTGAAGTTAAAGAATGCATTAGGAGTGTGCAAAATCTAAATTATGGGGGGAATTTTATGTAATTCAGATAATCTAGCTTATGGGGGATGATAGAATTCTAGTGGTACTAGAATTGTATTGTAATCTAGATTATCTAATCTAGATCTAGAATTTTAGATTGAGTCAATCTGATGATTTAGGATAAGGTCCAATTAGATGATGATTTAGGATAAGATCTATTTAGATATTGGATAAAAACAAATTAGGTAATCTGAGTTAATCTGTGATTGAGATTACCAGATAGTTTAGAATTCTACAGAGTTTATGAGAAGTGTCTAGCTAAGTCTATAAATAAACCCTATGGGTTTAATATGTATTAATTCAGTTCAGTAGAAAGTAATAAAGTTTATGAAGAGGTTTCTTCCAACACTTCAGACTAGATTACAACCCCTTTTCCTTCATTCTTCTTCATTCACTTTGCCAAAACACGAAAACGCAGCAACAAAAATTGCTTCGTTCCTATCCGTGAATCACCCACAATAGCACGCACAACAAGACCCAAATTGATTTTTGCCCCAAATCACCAAATGCACAAACCCTCTTTTTGCTTCTTCTTCATTCTTCACGTTTCTGGTAATCACCTCAAAATCCACAAATAAAAGCCCCAAATTTGAAAACACACAATACACAAACGAAAACCCCAATCAATCCCCAATCACATTTTGCATCTTCATTTAGTCACCAAAAAACCATATTCTTCTTCAATTTTTCAATTCTTCTTGGTTCGTCATTCTTCCAGATTTTTCCTTTTTTTTCAGCTAACCTTTGTTATTTTAATTCTTGCCCTAAAACTTGAAAACAAGTTTATTTTTTTAATCTTTATTTTTGTTCTCAATCAACCAATTTTAGATTTCATTTCTCAAACCAATATTTGATTTTTGTCTTTCAAATCCTTATTTGATCTTTACTCCAATATCTTATTTTTGTTTTTCAACCATAGTCCATGCGAATTTTATTTCTTAATTAATTAATTTTATATTTTTGTTGTTGACGTGCACTGAAACATCATATTATTTTTATTTTTTTCGATTATTAATATTTCGCAAACTTCGTATTTACTTATTTATTTTATTTCATCTTATTTATACCTCAACATGATTAAATAAATATTTCTCTTATTGATTCATTTTATTATTTTATAATTTAATATCTCTAAAATGACGTGTACGGTATATAAATTTTTTGGGGTATTACATCTTGTGTGGAGTGGTCAATTGATATTGATGATGCACTGAGGTTTAGCGGACGATTGTGGGTACTAGATAACCTTCACCTGAAACAGGGAGTGCTAGCAGAGCTACACCACTCGAGGTATGTCGTTCACCCAGGCACCAATAAGATGTATCATGATGCTCAACATACTTATTGATGGCTCAGGATGAAGTAAGATATTGTTGCCTTTGTGCAGAGATGTGACACGTGCCTATAGGTTAAAGCTGAGCACTAGAAACCCGGTGGGTTATTACAGCCTTTGGCTATTCTCGAGTGAAAATGGGAGCACATTACTATGGACTTTGTGATGGGAGTACCTTGCACTTAGTGGAGACATGATACTATTTGGGTTATTGTGGATAGATTGACTAAGTCTACTCATTTTCTCCTAATGCATAGCAAAGATTCGATTGAGAGGCTGGTTCGACTGTATGTTCATGAGATCATGAGATTACATGGGGTCCTAGTATCCACTGTGTCTGATAAAAAAGTTTGGTTTACATCTCATTTTTGGCATAGCTTGCAGAGTAAGTTGGGTACTAGGGTAAACTTGAGCACAACCTTCCATCCATAGACTAATGATCACTCTGAGGGAGTGATCCAGATTTTGGAGGATATATTTGGTGCATGTGTCCTTGATTTTGGGAATAGCTGGGAGGATCATTTGGTATTGTGTGAGTTTGCATATAATAACAACTATTAGGTGAGTATTGACATCGCACCGTTTGAGGCATTATATAGTCGACCTTGCTGATCACCAGCTTGTTGGGCCAAGGTTGGTGACATAGCAGCTTTTGGCCCTACTTTTGTACAGTAGAAAATGAGAAAATTCATTAGATCCACCAAAACATGAAAGCAACTCAGAAGAATTATGCAAGTAACCGAAGGAAGGTCCTTGAGTTTGATGCCGACAATCATGTACTCCTTCAAATTTGTCCTCGAAAGGGGCAAACTCAGTTTTACATTACAAGGAAACTCACTTCAAGATATATTGGACCATTTGAGATTCGTGAGAAAATAGGTCCTGTTGCATACAGATTGGCATTGCCACCTCAAGTAGCAGGAGTACTCAACGTGTTTCACGTGTTGATGTTGAGAAAGTACTACCCCGATCCCTCGCGCGTGATGAACTGGAGACATGTAGAGTTGCGAGAGGATTATACATACGATGAGGCTCTGGTAGCTATCATTGATCGAGCCATAAAGAAATTACACAGCAAGGAGATACTGATGGTATATGTACGTTGGCAGTTTCATGGTGTCGAACAGGACACCTACGAGCAAAAGAACTGCATGGCAAGTCACTTTCCTGAGATTATGAGAGTCGTTTTTTGATATTTTGTTATGACAATAAATTTGGAGGACGTAATTTGTACTAAGGACGAGAGATTGTAATAACCCTTTTTTTAGACTTTGAGTCGATAGTTTCAATATGTATTTTCAAATATGAATTAATGAATTATAAATAAAAATATATGATTCTATGACAATTATATTAATTAATGTGCATATTAAATAAAAATAATTAATTAATTAATAATGATAATATTAATAAAAATAAATATTTCATAATGAGAGTTTATCTAAAGATGAAATGAATTAATTAAATCTTGCATACATGTTTATACATTTATGTGTGTGTGTGTACTTATATATATAATGAAAGAATATATCTATATTGATAAGAAGGGAAAATAATAATAATAATAATAATAAGAGGATAATATTGTATGATGTGTGTAGATACGAAAGAATAAAGGCAATTGTTGACTTCTTGGCAATGGGACCCACCCCAAAATTTTTTATATAAAGGGTGCCCATTCCTTCTTCTTGCTCACAATTTCCATCCAAGTGAAAAAGAAAAAAGAAGATAGAAAATTTGAGAGAGAGAAGAAGCAAACTGAAGAGAAAGAGAGAAAAAGGAGAAAAAAAAAAGAAGAAAAAGAGGAAGAAAGGGAAAGAAATCAGGGAAAAAAATAAGAAAAGAAGAGTTGTCTATTCTCAAGGATCCAACATTTTAGGTGAGTTATTTTTATCTCTTTTCAATTCAGAATTGTTAGGAAAGTTATGAATTATATTTTTCTAGTATAATTTTCAATAAAAGTGTTAGCCAATTGTGTGACCTAAAACTAGGGTGTACTTCACTAGGAGTAAAACTATAATATATATATGTGTGTGTGTGTGTCATTGTCTTGCGATCAACGAATAGAATATAGCTATATAATTTATTTGTACCCATTTAGCCCTAAGAATTTATATGGTAATTAAAAGTCGACACATAGCAGGTATATCTATTAGCACTGAAATTTTAGTTGGTGGGTACTAAAATATCCAGAATGAGATTTTGAACTTAATGAGACTAAAATTAGGATTTTTGGAGATCAACAGGTATATTAAATTTGTATTTATGCAATTGGAGAAATTGTGACGACCCACATTTTTTTAACATCGGAATGACGAATCCGACAATTATGTACTCCGTGTATTTTTCTGGAATTTTAATGAGAAACTACAAAATTTTTCTCAATTTTTTTTAATTTTAGAGTAATTATCAAAGGAAATAAAAATAATTGGAGAAAATACAATTTTAAGGAGAAAATACATGAAAATATTAGGAAAAGGTGTTTTCTTGAGGAAAATAATTTATAGGATGGATTTATGAATTTTTGGAACAATTATTAGATTTTTAGAATGATAAATGAAATTTTTGGAAGAAAAATACGATTTTTGGAGAAATTATTCAATTTTTTGAGAAAATAATTAAATAAATATTGAAATTGTGTATAATGTTGGTATTTTGATGAAAAATAATGAATTAGACAATTTATAATTGTAGAGGACGAAAAATATAAAATTTTGATATATAATACATACATATATATGAGTAGGAAAAAAAGGGGAAAAACAAAAAAAAAAAACAAAATGGGCTTGGACCGGCGCACGGGCCGATCGTGGTCGGGCCGTTCGGCTCGACCCAAGCGCGCAAGTGCGCGCAGGCTTGAGCTCACGCGCCCTTGAGGCCCAACGTGGACCGGCCCATGGTTTTGGGCCGGCCCACGCGCCTAATAGAAGGGGGAGGTCCAGCCCTCCCCCTTGTTTGTCTTTTGTGCTGAAAGACCTGATTTTTGACGAATTTTCACATTTTTCAGCCATTTTTTAGCACAAAAACCATGGGAGCATGTGGTATTTGATCTATGGTTTTGGCCATCACTTCATGGCCTCCATTGTGGCCAATCCAGGCTGCCAACTGGGCATCCAGCATGTGATGCTAGATGCCACC